>JAMPIV010014307.1:0-238083 GCA_024509875.1 Oreohelix idahoensis
AGAAAGCAATTTCGCTAAAGCCTATACAAGCTTTGCCTGGTTTTGCTGTCAGGTTATACTCACGCAGAGTTGATAATAATTCAACTAACCCTGAATAGTGCTCTTCCCAAGTATCGCTGAAAAGACAGATGTCGTCTAGATAAGCAATGACATCTGACCGATACGATAGGATTCGACGCATCATGCGTACAAATGTAGCTGGTGCGTTCATAAGGCCGAAAGGCATAAAATTCCATTGGAAAAGGCCTCTGGGAGTAGAGAAAGCGGTAAGAGGTTTGGCGCGTTCGGATAATGGAACTTGCCAATATCCTTTAGACAAATCAAGTTTAGTGAAAAAATGCGATTTAGAAAGACGAGTAAGTAGCTCTTCCAGTAAAGGCATAGGTTCAGCATCGAACTTCGTAACTTGATTCAATTTGCGATAGTCAACGCAAAGACGTATGTTATTGTCTTTTTTTCGAACAATAACCATCGGCGAAGAATATGCAGAAGTGGATGGTTCGATTATTTGTAAATCTATCATTTCATCCAACTCCTTTTCAACCTGTGTTTGGAAATGTATAGGGATAGGATAAGGTCTAACCCTAATTGGAGTATGTTCAGTTAAACAAAGTCATGCTCAATGACATGAGTTTGTCCAGGGATGTCAGTGAGGACATCCTGAAATGTTTGTAACATAGACGAAACTTGTCGCCGTTCTCCTAGAGACAAATCAGGAGAAACAGTAACGTCTTTCCATGATTCACTAGAATGAAGTGGGATCATTGGAAGCGGGAGATTAACATCCGAAAAACTTGTTTCCTCATCCTGTATTACAGACAGTGATGAGTAATGACCATGTTTGACATGAGAATCGTCCGTTGCCTGGAAAATAGGCTGTAGATAGTCAGGACGTTCATGGAACTCCGTAAGCATATTGATGTGGAAGGTTTTATGCTTCCCGTTGATATCGACGATGTAGTCAACATCTGAAATTTTCGATATTATATCGTACGGACCTTTCCAACTAATAAGGAGTCTATTTTCACGACAAGGTAGCAAAACAAATGCTTTGTCACCAGGACAAAGTTGTCGTAAAGTTCTCTTCTTATTAGCAAATTGTCTTGCCTTCTGCTTAGCAAATTCAGAAGAGGACGTTGCCAATTTGCATGCTTCGATAATCTTCTGTCTCAGCGCGATGACATACTCGTAAGAAGATTTTGTGTCATCGTCAATATTGTCAGCTGTTATAAGATCATGCAGCAAAGACATTGGGCCGCGCGGTCGCGCGCCAAAGACAAGTTCAAAGGGAGAGAACCCTGTATGTTCATTGGGGACCTCTCTGTACGCGAAGAGGGCCGCGGGTAAAACCCTATCCCAATCTTGAGGATGATCCTCAGTTATCTTCCCTAATAAGTTCTTAAGTGTTCTATTTAGTCGCTCGACCATCCCATTGGACATAGGATGATAGATGCTACTCAAAGATCTCTCTATCTGTAGAGTAGACATTACTTGAGACATGGTATCCGATATCAGTTGGGTGCCATGATCTGATAATATTTCTCCGGGGAATCCCAGCCGAGAAAATATAAGCCAAAGAGCATCTGCAATGTCAGCGGTAGTAATGCTCTTTAGAGGGATAGCCTCTGGCCAACGTGTGCACATGTCTACACACGTTAAGATAAACTGATGTCCTCTAGCAGATTTGATCTTGAATGGACCAATGATGTCTATCGCCATTTTCTGGAATGGACGAATAGGAATATCTGCAGCCTGAATAGGCGCAGCATGACGAGGACCTTTGGATTTGACTTCTTGACATACTTTACAGGATCGACAATAGATCCGTATGTCCTTGTTCACAAAAGGCCAAAAGAAAGCCGCAAGAACTCTTGACTTTGTACGGGAAAAACCCATGTGACCAGCACACTGAGAGTCGTGTGCATGTTGTAAGATCTTAACTCTCAAATTCTTGGGTACAAGAATCTGAGAATGACTTGACTTAGTGGAGTCTTGCACCATACGTACAAGTACGCCATTCTTCATTGTAATCCAAGATTTACAATTTGAATCTTTATTCGGATCACCTTTCGTTACAAGAGTGAAGAATTTCTTAAGAGTCGGATCTTCTTCTTGTTGTTTTATAAACGAGTCACGAGAAATTACCAAGGGATCATCTTGGTTATGCACTTCATTATCTTCAACAGATGAAGTTTCAGGCATATTGAGAGCTTGAGCTCTAGTGACTACCGCATTAGCAGATTGCATATTTTGATTTTCCCAAACGGAAATTTGCTCCGGAGTGCATTCTTTGACTCCGTGAATGCGACCGATGATAAGATCAGCGATCGGATCGCGCAAAAGACATGCGTGTACATCTCCTGTGAAGAAAGGAGTAGCAATCCTAATGATAGCGGTAGAGTATTCTCTATGGTGCCGCCAAATGTTACGCATTTGACTACTTTGCCTGTAGAATGAGAAGGATCTATGAGTGACTGCCTAACCCCAATAGTTGTGCATCCAGAATCAAAAAGTACTGAGACTGGATTGTCATTTACTAAACCTTTGTGTAAGACAAGAGAACCTCTCCCATCATGCGCGATTGACGCAGGAAGAGCGGGAAGAGGATGCCCACAGCTTAAAGTAGACACTGTGGTTGGCTCAAATAATGTTTTGCATTGGGGGCACTGAGATGCTCTCCCAAAATCAAAAGCGGCACATGCCATATTATTAGAGTCATCATTATCTTTATTTTGTTTATAGGCTTCGTGGGACTCTTGCTGTGCAGAGTTCGCCTGGTAATGAGCTTTATGTTTTTTGAATTGTGCTCTACCTCTGTTATTATTGCCTCTGTACTTATCATTGTTTCCACTATTATAACCCCTACTCGGGTTTGAATCATAGCTCCTTTGGTTACTATCATCATATTCATTATAATGAGTATCTCTGTAATTATGATCTTGTTGTCTCCATGAAGGAAAACTTGGATAGTTTCTAGAATGACTTCCTTTGCGAAAGTTCCTGTAATTATGACCACCCCTGAATCGAGGGCTGTCAGCTCTTCTCCAGGTATTCGAAGAAGAACCCTGAAATGATTGGTTACCTTGGTTCTGATAACTGTAATAGTTACCTTTTTTATTAAACTTATTTTGAGGTCCTTGGAATTTGTGAGAGTGATTAGGGTTGTATGGTGTTGCAGAAGCAACTGGCATACCTTCTTTAACCTTACTGTTGCTAATAGCTACGTCCGGATGTGCAGTGACGTATTGGGTACAATACTGTTCCATTTCTTTTAGAGACTTAGGTTTACGCTCATGTAAGAATTCGAGGAAAGGTTTATTTATACTTGACATAATCTTGTCTCTGAGTATCAAGTCCATAAGGGCTTCATAAGTCTTTTCTGTTTTGGATAGCTCAATCCAACGATCAAATGTAAGACGTGTCCTTGCAATGAATTCTGAGAATTCTACACCTGCCTCAGGCACCATTGTCTTAAACAACTTCCGATAACCCTCTTCAGACAACTGATACTTCTTTAATAAGGCTGCCCTAATAACATCATAGTTATCTTTGTCAGCCTCTTCAACCAAACTTAAACTAGTCAGAGAATCACCTTTCAGATTTTCTGATAACTGGTTAGCATATTGTGATTTGTCCACATTATGGGCTCGACACGAGCGTTCAAATCTATTTAGCCAGAATGTTATGTCATCACTGGAAGGGTTGAACGCTGGTACCTTGACCTTGTAAGTAAAGGGTTTACCATTACCACCAGATGCTTGATTACCATCACTTATGTTTGTTAACTTTAACTTTTCTAACTCAAATGCTAAAAGTTCTTTTTGGTGTTCATGTTCTCTTATTGCTTTTTTTCCTTGAGCTTCAGCTTGTAATTTTCTCTCTTCTGCAGCAGCTTCATCCTTTCTTTTCTCTTTTTCCATTTCCATCTGGAATCTTTTTTCATCAGTCTGTATCTGCAATTTCTTTTGTTCATAGTCTCTTTGTAATTTTCTTTCCTCAGCTTCTAATTTTTTCTCCTCAGCTGCTAATTTCTTTTCCCTGAATCAATGCTTTTCTTTCTTCAGCAGCCAATGCTTTGTCATATTGAGCAACTGCCCATTCTTCTAATTGCTGACCAGTCTTATCAAGAACCTTGCCTTGTGTGATAAAATAATCTAAAGTAGACATCTTGTCTAATAAGATCAGTAATTTGCAAAAGTAAATAAATTCACTTTCTTAGTCTTAATCAAAGACCTTGTATGATAACTTTGTAACCTGTGGAAAATAGTACTTAACTATCCCAATCACTGTGGGAAACAAGCCTTACAAAGGTCTTGTATAAATCCTTATATAATAACAGCTATAAGTTGCTGGTTCACTCTATAATATAAGTGCAGTGCACCAGAAATAGTGTTTTATATCATCAACTGTGTACCTTTAGTAATAGCAATTAACTATCAGTTGATTCTTGTACATCAATTTATATGATCAACTATATTTTAAATAGTGTATGTCGATCAGGCACAAAACAAAACAGTTATACAGGAGAACATGAAAACATTTGCGGAGATGAAATAAATCAAATGGGAAAAACAATAAAAGATAAACCGCAAGAGGATAACAAATACAAATAACGCCACAGTATATAAATATAAATTGAGAATAGAACTGAAAGATAGAATAGGGTAGACCAACAAATTACAAACAAAAGAACAGAGGAATATTACAAAAACAACAATGAGTACAGTCTTCACAGCTAACACTAATAGCAACAGCTGTCGCAGCAAATTTTCAATCAAGAAAATTGCACCTATAGAAACGCACACATCAGACCCTCTATTACGTGGGATACTCTGCTGTGTGACACCGCCCAACCAAAACAACAACCCGCTGGATACAAACAAATATCACATATAAATATTTAAACATAAATACAAAATTGCATAAATAGTATGGCAATATGATGTAAATAGAGTGTTGCAGAAAGAATGTGTTGTAAAGAAGGCTCAGTTACACTGCCTAATAGTACAGTACTGTGGTACTTTATTAAACAAATACTTCTGGTCTAATTATTTTAAATTCAACACAGAAATAGAAGCTCCATCGTTGATGTGAATGATAACAATCGATGTAGGACTTCTCAGTTCAATAACATTTCCTTTCGCAAACACTGTCAAATATTCTCCAGTCCTGATGTGTAATGTTCTATGTTTCAACCAAGCTTGCTGTGTAACACTGTCAGTTGTATGGCAAATGTCCAACGAACCAAATGTCAACAAACGCTGACCTAGTTACCGCATACTCTCGACAGGACAGGTCACGCTGACATCACTGTAGAGAGTTGTACTGCTGATGTATTTGTGTGTCGTAACAGACCCCAAGGAACGTCTGGTCTCAGTAGTTTACTTCTCAATATGGTCACTGTGCAGGTTGACCCAGGAAGCTGGCACACCAGTTGTTAAACTCTGTGTAGTTGTTTACTCATACTGGCTACTAGTTGTTGAATCACGCTTTATTTGTTAAATGACGTGAATGTCCACCAGTTGATAAATGTAGATGTTGGGACTGGTGTAGTAAAGTGTAACGATTGTCAACTCATTAAACCCAGCACAGTTTTGGTCATACAGGTCATCTTGTCCTGGAACGTGATGAGGCTCCGACAAGAATGTGAGTGTAAACAATGAGTGTGTATGTGAATGTCAGAACGCGAATGGTAGAATGATTCGATAGAGTTGACAGGTTGGTAGTACATCACTCATACTCACACTGTTCGAATTCAAGAAGTACTGGAACTACGGTGGTCTTTTTATAACATTTAATGGGACGCACACTTGGACAGTACGTGTATGGTTACAGGAACAAATGTCGACATAGACAGCATAATGTTGATCACAGGAATATCATCTTAAGTTAGCATTCATGCTTGGCAAATATCATAATGGAGCATTCGTAAATAAGCATTCAGAGTTCCATCATGTAAAATCATCTGGCTTTACTGACTGGGCACGTCAGACCATAACCAATATATAGGAAGGCTCCTAGACCTAACCTCGTCTAGTGAATATCCCTTCACGTAAAGTTCAATATATATATATTTTCCATAAAGATATAGGAATCCCAGACATGGGTTCTCACATGTAGCAGTGATCTCTTGGTTCATCGAGCGATAGTACAGGCATCCCTTTTTCTCACTCGATAAATACAAAGTATATGAATTTCAACATGGCTGTTCTTCTCTCGTGAGTTTCACTCACTATAGGACCCAGACCAAAATTGGTCATTCGTTAAATGTCCTCATTTCTTCATGACTTCTATCATAGAAGTAATTGAATAATATCATATAATCTAGTGCTGATACATAGGAATGTCGTCTTCCTTTGAATAAATATTCTTTTCAAAAGTACCACTGTGCATCTGTTTATCGACAACGATGGCGAAGCCCAAGTTCATAATAAATTGTGGTTTTACCTTTCTATGCGAAATATAACTTTGCCATTCCTTGGCAAAAGAGAATAAACACTGGGGTAAAGTACATACAACATGTCTAAATGACTATCACTTTTCCCCATCCACATATAGATCACTTTTTCGGCGATAGGCCGGCTACCACAAAATTCTACATCCAGACAGGATGACAGCCATGAATCACACCCCTTGCTAGCGATACTTCCGCTGCATAGCCTTTGACCTTTTCTAGCGACAACCAACATAGTGTTGATAGTGTTGGTAGTGGTGGTAGTGTTGGTAGTTGTGGTAGTGGTGGTAGTGTTGGTAGTTGTGGTAGTGGTGGTAAAAAAAGCTAGTCCCGTAGCAGATACTGCTGCAGGGGAGTGAAATGTTAGAGACTTCACTAAATTAGGTCCAGCATCGAGAGGTCAGGTGACCAGTTCCCTGCCTCGCTGATTTTCCTTCCCTAACACAAGTGCGAAGTCGGTAACCATTTACATCTAAGTAGAATGAAGCATGTCGATACCGGGAATCGAACCCGGCACTTTCGCTCTAACCATTCCGTCAATCGGACGCTCGTGGTGTAGGTAGATATAGTAATAATAAACGTAGCTGCAGCAGAAACAATATTAATATAATATCACACGCGGTTTTCAATTCACACTGTGATTCATACATGGATTCATATCTTTATTTGGGATTTCATTTTATTCATGTAGATTATATTTGGGCTTTCTTTTCTGAAACTTTTGGGTTGTTTAGTCCGTTACGAAAATCTCGTAGTCGTAAGGTAAGTTGTATTTGTTCTCATATCTTGGTAAGACGGTACTATATCTTATTTTCTTTCATCTCAGTATTAAGATTGCCACGTTTGGTTAAATAGGAAAGCACAATATCAGTGGATATATGAACATGATGAGAAACTCTAGACAAGGCGTTATAACAGGAGGCGATCTGCTCATCAGAAGTTGTCCCCTCATCTGACAATTATTTCGGCCCTCTAATCTGTTTTTCACTCTAAGGGAGGCAGGTTAACTTGGGTCATGACTCACAAGTGTCAGCCTTCTGTTCTCTCTTTTTTTAGCCGCGCTGGAAATTGACCCACTCAACGTTGGTTGCGACTTTGAACTTCTCTCCTGGTTTTACCTATGCTGTCAGCTTGAGTCAATTGTGAAAGTAGCCGTTATGTTATATATATATATATATATATATATATATATATATATATATATATATATATATATATATATATATATATATATATATATATATATATATATATATATATATATATACTAGCAACAACCCGCCAAAATTGGCAGGTTTTTAATTATAGTGTGTTGTTTCTGTTACACGTATTACATTGCTGCTTCTTCTATAGTCTCGCTTGCTCGCTGTGAATGACGCGATCGTCTCTTCCTTTTGGCCATCTTGTGATTTTGAACCATAATAAGTCTGCAACGCTTTAAATTAAAATTTTGTCTTGAAGAAACAATCCAAAAACTTACATTTTTAAGGAAAATGATGAGTTACATCCGTTTCCCGAATGAAACTGGACAGAAGAGTATTTTGATTGTCTGTTGATTTAATCTGCATCTCCGCACCTTCCTGTCTCCAGTTCAAGTTGTTGGCTTCTTTCCATAATCAAACTGTTTGCTCGCAGTGAATGACGCGATCGTCTCTTTCTTATCATTTTGATCCATAATAATAAGTCTGCAATATTTTAAATTAAAATTTTGTCTTGAAAAAACAAAAAATTTGTCTTGAAAAAACAATCAGAAACTTACATTTTAAGGTTATTTTTAAGAAAAATGATGAGTTAAATCCGTTTCCCGAATGAATCTAGACAGAATAGTATCTTGATTGTCTGTTGATTTAATGCACACCGTCACATTTTTTCTATTTTCGGGAGAGTACATATAAGGGGAAACAATACAATTACTGCCTAACTTTCAACCACAGTTGCACCGGCTTAGGTTGAAAGTTAATGCACTCTCTAGAAAATAGAAAAAGTGCGCAAATGACGGTGTGCAAAGTGTGACCGATTGACCGACCGAAGTACTTACGGCGGGAATTATATATATATATATATATATATATATATATATATATATATATATATATATATATATATATATATATATATATATATATATATATATATATATATATATATATATATATATATATATGACTGTCCTGAATTCCATAACTCGTTGCTGTTGCTCCTTATAGATAAGGTAAACAAAACACGCGGAAAGGGCCTGGAAAATGTTCTGTGTTTGCTTCCCTTCTTATCCGCAACTAACCTACGGCGCCCACGCACACGTGTCTCTCACTAACGGTAAATCCGGCTAGTGACTCAATGTTGCTGTCATTTTCGACGGAGTCATCTGTCAAGTTATTTGCTTATGTTTGTATCATAAGTATAATTATGTCTTTACCTGCGATGTCAGGTTGATTAGGGGTTGTCTTCCCTTGTTTATTCATTCATTGTGTTTGACCTTTAGGGTCAGAGGTTGTCAGTTCGGGCGTAGGCCTATGGGAAGGTTTTTTAAGCGGGAGTGAGATATACTTCCGGGAAGCCGGGAGGTCCTGTTTTTCTGAAGGGACCAAGAGTCCATTGTTTTTCGGGGAGAATCTTCGAAGTAACTGCTATGGCAGTTTTCCCCAGTGAATCTCTGTGCGTCGGGATGACGACAGAATTCCTTGTGTAGTTCTGAGGATTCATTTACCAGGTAATACCGACCTTTATGCATTATTACGCTTTTCGGTGGCAGAACATGTAAAGGATTACCTAGGGTGAACAGCAGTTCACGGATCCGCCATTTCAGAACTTATATATTTGTGCTCGAGGTAGCCATCCAAGACTGTTAGTCTTATATTGTCCAGAAATCCAGTGACGAAGATATATTGTGGGAGCCGCAGATTGGCGGAACTTCTATCTACAATAAGTATTACTGCAGGGTTGATGATAACCTATTTAACAGAAGTACACGGCCGACGTTAGGACGAGGCCTGTGCTTCCGGCTATTATACTACAGCCTGATATGTGCAATTGGCAGGGAGTGCCAAGTTGCACCTGTGTGTCAAGGTAACTAAGGCATCTGACGCGTTTAGTCAGAGACGCCAAGGGCGACGCTACGAACTGTCATTATTGAAGAACTTTGCTATTGACCATGCACGTCTATTCTGATGTTTACCTTTTTGAATGCCAAATGTATACCTATCGATGTCAGGTCAGCATGACCTTGTTACACTGACTGTTCCTGTTGATATTATGTGTGTTCCCGTCAATAAATGTCTTGAAACATGCCTGCAGTGTCAAAGCATCCTTGATTACTGCATGTGAGAGTATGGGTTGCAGGATCTACATCTATACGAGCCTAAACACATTCGCGTCTTCATTCGCACCCACACTCAACTCATCATACGCTCGCACTACACATCTAACAACATGTAAACTGTCTTGGGCCAGTGATCACCTCAACAAAAAAAAAAGACAGCTACATTTCTGGTGGACCAGTTACGTGGGCTCTTATGATACATTTCTTGTCGCCAATGTGGCCTAGAAACTTACATTTCGGATGGACCAGATCTGTGGGTTTAAAAAGAACAGAGCGAGCATTTGACATTATTGTTGACATTTATGGATCCAGAAATTTACATTCCTGGTTGGCTGTTACATGTATGATGTCTCCAGTTTTGTCGAGAAAGTTACAAGAAGGACAAGTACACATTACACTTCTGATCTGTGGGTCTAAGCTACACACGGGACAGCCGTAACACACAACGCTAATTCTACACTTGCAAGTTTTGGCTACAACAGGACAGATATAGGTCATCAACGGTTGACACAAATAAACAGTACGAGCATTTATTTTATAATGCTACATAAAGCATAACAAGACAAGTACTGAAGTGAACTACTAGGCATTTGCTACGTGGACCATAACTGCATAGAAGGCGGGTTCCTATTGTAAACAGTACTGCGGGTTGTGACACGTTTCATTCAACAACAGACTTTTCTAGGTCAGAGCATTCAAGCTACATTGTTGGAGGTCAAGTGTCTGTAAACAGTACGTGAAATTGTAAACATTCAATGTGCAAGCCCTAATTTGAGAAGGTCATAGTAACTTTGGTTCGTGAATACTTTATGTTACAGTGGATTTGACGTTCAGTGCGCGTTTGACATTTCGTTTCTGTGTTCGCAAGGAGCAAGAAATTTATTTTAGTTTCAGCTGTGACTGAACTTGTTCTGCAACACATTGAAATTGATTGCTATATGTTTATGTCACTTCTACTTCTACTGTTGTTGGTGTATTTTTCTGCGGGTTTTTCGGTTGGTGGGTCTTGCGGTAAATATGCCACTTGATCGAGGCTTACTGTAAGCGGTCTGTAGGTGCAAATTTTCTTAATTTGGAAATTTGCTAGTGACAATTGGTCGCTATTGATGTTAGCTGTGATGTAATTGTACTTAACGTTGTTTTTTGTAATATTTTGTCTGTTTTTCAGTTTTGATTGTCGATTTGTTTTGTTTGTATTCTGTAGGTCTCTCCTTTCTTGTGTATTTCTCTACACATTTTTGGTTAAAACAGTGTTGCCATTTGTATTGTTTTGTATTTTTGTCTTTGTATTTTTTTTTTGGTTGTACTACATTACTGTCATGCACAGTCTACATACACATACTTGGTCATGTTTTGATATTATTGATAAGGTAGACTCTTCATATAGAGTTTGTTAAATAATATTATATAAGATATTTATACAAGTTCTTTGATAAAAGACTTGTTATCTACAAAGATTGAGACAAGGTAAATACATATTCAAGTTCTTATAAAAAAAAGACTTGTGCCCATAGTGAGTGGGATATAAGGGAATTTTTTTTTTCCCACAGGTACTCAAGTGATTTTTTTGGGTACATTATAAACAAGAGGAACATACAAAGTCTTTGTCTAAGACTAAGACAGTAAAATAAAGTGAAGTGAGTATACAAGTCTAGCATTTCAGACTTGTCTCCCATTGAAGTGGGATAAGGTAATTTTATTTATTTTTTTTTCAGGTTTCTGATCTCATTAGACAGAATGTCTACATTGGATTTCTTCATCCAGCAAGGGTTGACCCTTGGTAAGTCTGGTAAAGAATTGGAAGAATATTCATCTGCTCAATTCGCCATTGCATTAAAGTCAGAAGAAAAGAAACAAAAAGAGGAAATTAAATTGAAAGCAGAAGCTGAACTAAAGAAGCTAGAAGCTGAGAATAGAAGATTAGAACTTGAAGAAAGAAGGTATCAAAGAGAGGCTGAGGAGAGAAAAGCTCAAGCTGCAGCTGATGAAAGAAAATTCCAGATGGAAATGGAAGACAAAAAAATTTCAAGCTCAGAGCTGCTGCAGAGGCAGAAAAAAAAAACTTCAAGCTGCTGCTGAGGCTGAAATTAGAAAAATGGAACATGAGGAAAGAAAACAGAAGATGGAACTTGATGAAAAACTCGCAATTTTGGAGTTAGAGAAATTGAAATTGGCGAGTACGGGTGCTCAGCAAACAACTTCGAGTACGACAAAGGAGTTTGTTAGTAGGATTAAATTGCCTCATTTCAATCCTTTAAAGGATGACGTAGCAGATTATCTAGATAGATTCCAATTTTTGTGCGATACGCATAACATAAAAAAGGAAAAATATGTTGAACAACTGATGCCATTTTTTACAGGTGACACAGTGACTCCTCTCTTATGACAATAGACGAACATGAGAGGACTAATTATGATGTTGTCAGGGCAGCATTACTAAAGAAAATACCAATTAAAACAAGAAGACTATCGTCTTCGTTTTAGGACAATGTTGCCAGAAAATGGAGTAGATTTCTCTGATTTTGTTACAAAGATACGTCGTACATTTACACGATGGGTTGAGTTGTCTCAGATTGAGAAAACATATGAAGGTCTAATGGACTTATTATTGCGAGATAAGGTTTTGTCATCTGTTAATGATTCTTTTCTTGCATTCCTTCATGAGCGTAAGCCTAAAAACTTAAAAGAAATGGAGGAATACTGTTGTCAGTATGCCACAGCACATCCCCATGCTACAGTTAGCAATTCTAAAGTGAAAGAAGGGTTGCCAGCTGCTTCGGCAACACCATATGGCCCTAATTTCAGAAAAAAATTTCAGGGTGCTCAACAAAATTGGAATAGGGGAAGTAATCAAAATTACACTCAGAAGCGGAGTAATCCAACACATGATGGTTCTTCGTCTATGCAGTGGAGACAAGATGGTAGTTCTCGTAATTTTAGTGGTAATAATTTGAGACACTTTCGTAAAGGCTATCCAAATAATAACTATTCAAATTTTCGAGGTAATCATTCTCGACGTCAAGATTATGACGATGGTGAATTTAGAAACCGGGATTCAAACCGGAATGATGATTACAATAGGCAATATGATAACAATTACAGGGGAAATGATAGTCGAAATAATTACAGGGGAAATGATAATCGAGGTAGACCTAGGTTTAACAAAAAAAAGACCTTACCAACAGGCAAACTCTGCGCAACAAGAGTTTGATGGAGCCTGTAATACAGTAAATGATAGTGGTAACTCTAGGGCTATCACTGGTTGTGCTTTCGATTTTGGGAGAGCAACTGAATGCCCCCAATGCTTAACATTGTTTGACTCATCAACTGTATCTACGCTAAGTTGTGGTCACCCTCTTCCTGCTCTACCTGCTACAGTTGCGCATGATGGGAGAGGATCTCTCATCTTACATAAAGGTCTAATAAATGATAGGCTAGTCTCAGTACTTTTCGATTCGGGATGTACTACCGTCGGGGTTAAGGAGTCTCTGATAGATCCTTGCTGTGCCACTGGAAAAACAATCAAATGTGTTACATTTGGTGGTACTATGGAAAGCTATCCTACTGCTATTATTAGGATTGACACTCCTTCTTCACAGGAGATGTCCATGCATGTCTTCTTCCTAATCCTATTGCGGATCTTATAATCGGTCGTATTCATGGGGTTAAGGAATGCACCCCGCAACAAATTTCTAGTTGGGAAGAAAGAAACATTCAAACGGTCAATGCAGTGGTGACAAGAGCTCAAGCTCTTAATCCCCCAACTTCATCTGATAATAGTAATGAAGTTGATAGCCAAGACGAGCACTTGGTGATTTCCCATGACTCGTTTGTTAAACGTCAAGAAGAGGATCCTTCTTTGAAGAAATACTTCCTTCTTGCAAAGAAAGGGGATCCCAATCAAAATACGAATCACAAATCGTATATCACTATGAAGAATGGTATATTGGTACGAATGGTACAACACTCGGACAAGTCTATGCACTCGCAAATTCTTGTGCCTAAGTGTATGAGAGCCTTAATTCTTCGGCATGCACACGATTCTCAGTGTGCGGGACACACATGGGTTTTTTCCAGAACTAAAACTAGAGTCCTTGCGTCATTCTTTTGGCCATTCGTGAATAAAGACATCCGAATTTATTGCCGATCTTGCAAAATTTGTCAAGAGGTCAAGTCTAGGGGTCCGAGACATGCTGCTCCTATTCAGGCTGCAGATATTCCGATTCGGCCGTTTCAGAAAATGGCTATAGACATCATTGGTCCGTTCAAAATTAAGTCAGCCAGAGGACACCAATTTATCCTCACTTGCGTGGACATGTGCACGCGTTGGCCAGAGGCTATTCCTCTGAAGAGCATATCAACTGTCGATATCGCTGATGCTCTTTGGCTCGTATTTTCTCGTCTGGGATTCCCCGGAGAAATACTGTCGGATCACGGCACTCAGTTAATTTCGGACGTTATGTCTCAGGTAATGGCTACGCTAGACATTAAAAGGTCTCTCAGTAGTATTTATCATCCAATGTCCAATGGATTGGTAGAACGTCTTAACAGGACACTAAAGAACTTACTTGGCAAGATAACGGAGGATCATCCTGAAGATTGGGACAGGGTTTTACCTGCAGTCCTCTTTGCCTATAGAGAGGTTCCCAACGAGCATACAGGGTTTTCTCCTTTCGAACTTGTCTTTGGCGCGCAACCGCGCGGGCCAATGTCCTTGTTACACGATTTGATAACTTCCGATAATATCGACGATGATACACAATCGTCATATGAATATGTTATAGCTCTTAGGGAAAAGATTATCGAATCGTGCAGGTTAGCAACTTCATCTTCCGAATTTGCGAAAGAAAAAGCTAGGCGATTTGCTAATAAGAAAAGACGCCTACGTCAACTTTGTCCTGGAGACAAAGCATATGTCTTACTGCCCTCAAGAGAGAATAGACTTCTCATTTCTTGGAAGGGTCCATACACTATAGTCTCGAAAATTTCTGATGTCGACTATATTGTCGATGTGGATGGAAGGCATAAAACCTTCCATATAAATATGCTAACAGAGTTTATTGAACGTCCAGACTATTTACAGCCTATTTTCCAGGCGACGGACGACTCTCCAGTTCAACATGGTCACATCTCATCCCTGTCCGTTATACAGGATGAGGAAACTATTTTTTCTGACGTGAACTTACCTCTTCCTGCGATTCCACTTACTTCAACGGAATCGTGGAGAGACGTTACAGTCTCTTCCAACTTGTCTTTTGAGGAACAGCGTCAAGTATCCTCTACGTTACAATCATATCAGGATGTCCTTACCGACATTCCTGGACACACAGATGTCATAGAACATGACATCATACTTACTGATCGTAATCCGATCAGAGTAAGACCATACCCAATACCTATTCATTTTCAAGCACAAGTCGAGAAAGAATTGGATGAAATGATTCAACTACAAATAATTGAACCATCCACTTCAGCTTATTCTTCGTCGATAGTTATTGTTCGAAAGAAAGACAATAACATACGTCTTTGCGTTGATTATCGCAAATTAAATCAAGTTACGAAGTTCGATGCTGAACCTATGCCGTTATTAGATGATCTACTTATTAGACTTTCTAAAGCTAAATTCTTTACTAAACTAGACTTGTCGAAAGGTTATTGGCAAGTCCCATTGACGGAACACGCCAAACCTCTCACTGCTTTTTCGACACCTAGGGGTCTGTTTCAATGGAATTTTATGCCTTTCGGGCTTATGAACGCCCCAGCGACTTTCGTGCGCATGATGCGACGAATTCTATCAGATCGTGCAGATGTCATTGCATATTTAGACGACATCTGTCTTTTCAGCGATACTTGGGAAGAACACTATGTGGGTCTGAAGGAATTGCTATCTACTCTACGTGAGCATAGTTTGACTGCTAAACCCTCTAAAGCTTTTGTTGGGTTTAGTGAAATTTCCTTCCTAGGTCATCGAGTTGGTCATGGTCTGTTGAAGACAGAGGACCAAAACATTTCAAAGATATTAAATATCTCGGTTCCGAAGACAAAAAAAGCAAGTGCGTAGTCTCTTGGGATTGATACAATTCTATGGAAGATTCATTGAGAATCTGTCCTCCATTATGGCACCACTTTCAACGTTATTGAAAAAAGGTTCTCCTAATATGGTGCGTTGGTCCCAAGAATGCCAATCTTCATTGGATCAGGTTAAGAATTTGTTCTCATCTCATCCTATCTTAAGACTACCGACAATTGATAAGACTTTTGTCCTTCGTAGTGATGCCTCTTCCACTGGCATTGGAGCGGCACTAATGCAGGAATATTCAGGAACTCTGCATCCTGTAATGTATATTTCTAGGAAGCTGAATGCGGCAGAAAGGAATTACTCGGTTTTGGACCGTGAATTGTTAGCTATGGTTTGGTCCATTCTTAAGCTACAAAGGTTCCTTCTGGGCGCGCATTTCTTTATGGAAACCGACCAAAAAGCTCTTACGGCTATGCAAAGTAAGGATTTGAAGAGCTCGAGATCTACTCGTTATGCTATTGCTCTTCAGCCTTTCCATTTCACGGTGCGAGCTATCCGTGGTTCGGATAATGTGATGGCGGACATATTGTCTAGATGCCCACATGATTCCAGTTAAATCTTGTGTCCTAGTTTTTCTTGATATATTTTCAGACTTAGGTCTGTCCTTAATATCATAATATGTTGTAATACAAATGTATTTGGATGATGTTTAGATAATTTAACAAATTTCATTTTGTCCATCCATCAGTGATATGTTGCTAAAATAGCATTGACATTTGTATATTGCTATGATTATATTATTTAGTAATGTTTGATATATGATTGGTATTGCCAGCAACTTAGGTTTCTTGAATGGTATCCCTTAGTTTGTTTGGTTATAGGAAATATTTTCTCTTATGTTGGGAGATGATTTGTACCCTCTTCTATTGTACCTGATATTAGGTTCATTGTTTGCATGAGCACAGAAGTGATACTGGTGCTATCTTGCTCATGAACATATTAAAAAAAAAAAAAAAAAATTGCATTTTTTTTTTTTTACAGGGGGGTGGTAGTAATGTTGCTGTCATTTTCGACGGAGTCATCTGTCAAGTTATTTGCTTATGTTTGTATCATAAGTATAATTGTGTCTTTACCTGCGATGTCAGGTTGATTAGGGGTTGTCTTCCCTTGTTTATTCATTCATTGTGTTTGACCTTTAGGGTCAGAGGTTGTCAGTTCGGGCGTAGGCCTATGGGAAGGTTTTTTAAGCGGGAGTGAGATATACTTCCGGGAAGCCGGGAGGTCCTGTTTTTCTGAAGGGACCAAGAGTCCATTGTTTTTCGGGGAGAATCTTCGAAGTAACTGCTATGGCAGTTTTCCCCAGTGAATCTCTGTGCGTCGGGATGACGACAGAATTCCTTGTGTAGTTCTGAGGATTCATTTACCAGGTAATACCGACCTTTATGCATTATTACGCTTTTCGGTGGCAGAACATGTAAAGGATTACCTAGGGTGAACAGCAGTTCACGGATCCGCCATTTCAGAACTTATATATTTGTGCTCGAGGTAGCCATCCAAGACTGTTAGTCTTATATTGTCCAGAAATCCAGTGACGAAGATATATTGTGGGAGCCGCAGATTGGCGGAACTTCTATCTACAATAAGTATTACTGCAGGGTTGATGATAACCTATTTAACAGAAGTACACGGCCGACGTTAGGACGAGGCCTGTGCTTCCGGCTATTATACTACAGCCTGATATGTGCAATTGGCAGGGAGTGCCAAGTTGCACCTGTGTGTCAAGGTAACTAAGGCATCTGACGCGTTTAGTCAGAGACGCCAAGGGCGACGCTACGAACTGTCATTATTGAAGAACTTTGCTATTGACCATGCACGTCTATTCTGATGTTTACCTTTTTGAATGCCAAATGTATACCTATCGATGTCAGGTCAGCATGACCTTGTTACACTGACTGTTCCTGTTGATATTATGTGTGTTCCCGTCAATAAATGTCTTGAAACATGCCTGCAGTGTCAAAGCATCCTTGATTACTGCATGTGAGAGTATGGGTTGCAGGATCTACATCTATACGAGCCTAAACACATTCGCGTCTTCATTCGCACCCACACTCAACTCATCATACGCTCGCACTACACATCTAACAACATGTAAACTGTCTTGGGCCAGTGATCACCTCAACAAGAAAAAAAAGACAGTTACACTCAACATCACTATTGTTAGGAGGAACTCAGAGATCAAAACGTTCGTGTCCGCAACGGACTCTTCAAACTATCTTGATAATTACGGACATGGCGCAGTAAGACAGGAAGAACACGCGTGATTTTTTTCGCCGAACACCAAAAGTACATTTCAAGTGTTGGAGCTCCACATCTGATACGTCATTTGCTTTGCTCATTAACTGGTATTTCTCTGATATATGTAGGTCATTAATAAGAAGCATGTTTCTCCATAACGTAACATTGGTTTCATAGCAAAACAACAGGATCCAGATGGTCGTCAAACAATGTTCCTTCTCCCCCCCCCCCCCCCCCCCCCCTTTTCTTCTTTATCGGTATGTTTCTAGCCAGCCTTATGAATTTCGAAAGAGTATTATTCATTCACCACTCGCCTTTTACGTTCCATTAAAGAGCATGGCGCCCTTACTGCAGGCGGCTCTCTGGTATGAATGCTACACCAAGGCTCTCAATGCATTACTGCCTTAGTAGTTTTTGTAGCATTCGGTTTTATATGATGAGTTAGCCAGCCTTCTGTACAACTTCAGAACCTCAATGCTTATAAAGTCATGCCTGAAGTAACAGAGGCTTATTCTTTCTTCTCTCCAGACATGAGGTGTTATAAATTTATATGCTCAATTTATTTCGTAACTCACACACCGGATACTAATGTTTGTAAAAGGTGGGATTTAACTCTTAACACTTTCGACCCTGCCCCAAGTTTATTGTGACATCCTGTTTCCCATTCCCCATAGGTTAGATCACACGCAGCACAATTTCGCAGCTTCTATTTGTTAATACCAGATGATGTTTATGTAGCATTTTGTCTATATGATGATGTTGCCAGCCTTCAGCACAGCCCCGCACTAGTCACCCGTTAGGTCATACATGGGGGTTTTATTGTTCATCTTCATGGAAACCACACCAGGCACCATAAACTGAGGGGATCCATTTATTTCATAACTTACACATCTGACACTAATGTTGTTTGTAACAGGTGGGATTGAGCTCTTTATACTTTCCACCTTTTCCCCAAGTTTACTGCCAAGTAATGTTTTTCATTCCTCATTAAGAATGCACCACATCCAGCACGAGTTGTCCGCAACGTCAGCTTGTTGTAAACAGCTGAAGAAGTTTCAACATTATATCAGCATCATCATGACTGTCACCGTCAACATCACGGTGATCCTAATTGTAGCCGCTGTTAAGGTCATCGTCTTGAACAGCAACTCAAATCATGAACAGCCAAACAACGTGTAGAATACACGCTTTGAGTGAACAGTCAACAACTCAAACAGCTAAACAGTATGTAGAATATGCGCTTTGAGTGAACACAGTCAACAACTTAAATAGTGTCACGGGTTGCCTCCCCTTTTCTCTGCAGTAGTGGTCCAACAGTATCCAAAACCTAGACTATCTAATGTCGGTCTTCAAAGGTGTCTACCTTCGCACAAGATTACTCCTGGCAGAGTTGTAGATAGAAGAATGATGATGCTTCTATCCCGAGGGAGAGTTCAGAAGATAATTCAGAAATAAAGAACAATGCTGAATTGGTCCTCAGAAGAGACCCCGATGCCATCACAAGAACAGCTATGCTTTGGACCCCTGAAGGAAAACGAAAGAGAGGCCGACCAAAAACAACCTGGCGGAGGACTGTGCAAGCTGAGATGCAAAGAATGAACCAGAGTTGGGGCACTGTACGAAGGATGGCCGCCGACCGAGCAAACTGGAATCAATTTGTTGTTGCCCTACAAGACGCCACTAGGCGTGATGGCCACTGACTGCTTTGACGGTCAGCGGCTAAGGATCAAAGAAGAAGAAGAAGAAGCTGAATTGGTCTCAGCAATTGTTAACTTTTTATCTGCCCGCCGTCTTTTATGAAGAATTATTATGTTTTTATTGTTAAGTTTTAAGTTACTTTAGTAGCTCTTTTATATATAGAAAATATACTGATTCATACGTGTGCACATATTTCTGTAATAATTAAATCAACTGCAATAACTTCAGTGCTGAAGTAGAAGCCCTGAAACAGGCAACTGAAACTCTTATTGAATGCAAAGCACAGGCAGAAAAACAGATAGTAATCTTTACAGATGCCCTCTCAGTAATATCAGCGCTGAAGAGCCACCAAACTAAAGGATTGAAAGATCTGATAATCTCCCTTGAAAGACTGGCCAAATGCTTCAACAAGTGCACTATCCAGTGGATACTAGCCCATTGCAACATACCAGGAAATGAGGAGGCAGACAAACTTGCTAAGGAAGGAGGTGCCTTACAACAAAATGATATAGAGACAACTTACGCAACGGCAAAGACTATTATAAAGGCTACATTCAAGTCCAAATGGGACAGAGAGCACCCGGGCCATTTGAAAAATGTTGCATATCATCAACTATCCAAGAAAGAACAGGTCATCATTTTTCGGCTACGCACTGGACACAACAGATTGAGATACCATCTATACCACAAATTCAAGATTGGTGCAACAGATCTCTGCACCTGCGGTACCAGCCCGATGACGGTCGAAAACCTCCTGCAGTATTGCCCAGCCTACAGTAATGAACAGAGTAGCATATGGCAACAACCCACTTCTGTCAACGAAAAACTGTTTGGAGATGTCGGGAACCTTGGGTTGACTACTGCCTTTATTAGAGTCATAAATGTGGAAGTCTGAAGGCGAACGAGGAAGAAGAAGAAATCAACTATGGATTTGTAACACTTAGGACACATTTAATGATCACTTATTCTTGCCGAACAAAGTTCAAGTGTGTGGGGGCAAAAACAAGTGGGCTGGGGGGTGGGGGGGTGGAGGCGGAGTGGGCAAATGGGGTATGCGGATGGCATGTTGATCTAGTATGGTCGATGGAAATGTGGGCTGAGCGGGATCAATACATGGGCAAAGTTCCCTATTCCACACTCAGTTGGAAGCGTCCTTAATCTGGTAAAATGTGAGGCGAATGTCCGAAGAGGAAGGTGGTTTGTCACCTGACAAAAAAGTTTGAGAGCATGAATGGTGAGTCATCGTAGGATGGGACACAGTGATCCAAAGCCTAATATGTGAAAGGCACATGTTATTAATCAAGGGCAGTCATGACACTGTGGGGATTTCATTCCTGCAGTATGGTGAGAGACATGCTCATTTACATTCACGTATGGGAAACAAGAGCCAGGATCCAACATTCAGGTTAGAACATTGACAAGATTTTCTACATGGTAGAGAGCAACTATTGATTCGTTCTGGGTTTAAGAGACTATTCACTAGAAATGTACAATCAGGCGAGCGAAGTCATGCTCGATTCAGGTCATAGTTTCCTCTCGCTCGGTAACCACTGGCAATTTCGTGACAAATTGGCCAGGTCTACATCTGACTGTAGCTGAACCTTAGGTATGCTGGTGAGAAAAAACAGAAGAAAGATAGATTAGCACGGGAGCCTCTACAGTTTCTATGCATGACTTTGTGGGCACGGCCTCCGGTACGATGAAGTTAGCCGTGCCATCCCGTGCTACTTCGATCATCCATGACCAGTTGCGAGCCCAACTACCTTGTCAGACTAGGATAATCCAATGTTATTCCACTATGACTCTCCTGTGGCCAAACTTAAAGTACAGTGAGCACTGGTGCATTAGAGGAGTCATCGCACGTCAACAGTATGGGTCGCCAAGATTTGTAAATCATTGTGAGCGTTTACTATTTTTAAATTCGCAACAAGTATCACGTTCAGACAGTGGGTGTAAACAGTGCATCATGAGTTGTGACATAGTGGATGGCACTAACCATAACCTGTATGATAGTGAATGCAGCTATACTAAAGGGTGTGGAGTCCCCAATACCTTCTCCACAGACGTTTAAGCGAGCCATCTTGTAGTAGGTGCAGTACAGATCAGAGGTAATGGACGAAGTAATAGACAATTTAGCAACTGTAATAATTACATTAATGATGTCAAAGGTTGTGCTCAAACCCTCTACAACTATGGAATGTGTGAACTTTCGTACATGACGATCTGTGCCTATGAGTCTGGTTCCATACCGATCCGACCAATCCATCAACTTTCCTAGCTCACAAGTATAGAAGACGAAATTATGGCACCGATTTGATGCGCAGAAAGTGAAGGTCTATCTTAGATCCTTCGTACTTATTTAGGAATAGCTTTACCGATATCGAGAGTATCTGAAAATTTGACAATACGCCTAAGTGATGCAATCTCTTGAACAAAACGATAGATTCCACTATCAATTACGGCATGGGTGTATAGTGATCACAGTGCACTGAATAGCTCTTTTAGACTTTGCCAATCGTGAGGAAGGTCAACAACATGTATAGTGATCTAGTTTGTTTTGTTTGTCGGCCTTGGTCAATCTTTCGTGTTTTCTTCAGAGTGAGACCAATCATAGCTGTGAGTCCATCGCAGTTGATTCTTCTGATCACACATCAATCTACCCACTCTTACCCAGGGAAGACTGCTAGCTAACAAGATGGTGGCATGTCTAATGGACCTGACTCCGTAAGCAGGTTTTCCCCCATGAGTGTGATGTGGATACTTCAGGCACCAGAATAGTGACAAGTGGGTCTCATCAACACCACCGTTGTTGTGGGGGAGTCTGTCCTCAGTTTATTATACTTACCAGTATGGAAGGACGTAGGACATGATACTGGGGTGGTGGAGACACAGATAATGTAAGTGGTATAAGACAGTCAAATAATCCTGGTATGCATCGGTGGTAGGTTGGTGGGAGTCATGCAGGCCAAGGTCAGCAACATGTATCTCTGTCGAAGAATGACATGTCTAGACAAGTGTGTCATCCTTGACCAGGTTATTCTGCGGTCCTGAGGTAGCAGTGAAGCTTTCATAATGGACGTAGGGTTCTGATTTTCGAAGTACAGCCCCCTAAAGCCAGTGAACATGTACATGTACAGGAAAAAAAAATCTGTACTGCTGTAAGTGAAACAGTGTGAGTAATTGACCAAGGAACTATCCTAAGGTGAGATTCTGGCCTCGTGAGTATTTAGCAGGTACCAAAAAAACTTCATTACGTAAAATCCTTTGAAAAAAATGCTAACCGCTGTATGATTCTGAACTATGATATGCACATAAATGAAACCCCGGGTATCGTAAGTCGATGGCTTAACGTAGTTGTGCCTAACTCTTATTATGTATTCTTGTCCAGTTAGAGTGCTATAGGTGATCACTTATTTGCGAAAGACAATTCTAACTCGCTTTACATAAATTGGTGATTTGCCAGCATTTAGTATAACATAGTTCAGATCTGCCTTATTATCAGCTGCGATTCCCGCCTAGCTTAGGGTGAGTTCATGAAGATAAACCAACGATTTGGTGGCATGTCGCCTCCAACCCCTATATTAGGTAAGTTAGGTTCTAATGTAGGCAGTTGCAAGTACAGTGAGCGATGTGGTAATATTACACGTCAAACTACCACAGATTTGAAATAAGTTGTTCGCTGTGCTACGGCTGGACAGGGTAATCACATTGACCGGATTGTTGGACATGTAGTTTTTTGTTGGTGGGCTTAAAGTTGTCGTACATATACAGACGATCTAGAGTTTGCGATTTTCTGAGTAGACACGTTAGTGGTTTTGGGTTTTAGGATACTGGACTAATACTGAGTTTTGATCCCATGTGGGGTTATTGAATCTTTTTATACTTTGAACTAGTGAGCGGGGCAAAGGGGGGTGTCTGAACTGAATTAACATGGAAAAAACTGTGTATGGGAACACAGCAGAAAACGTTTAGTCATCAGGGACAGTTTGTAAGATGGCTGGGGTGCCACCTTTTGCGAGTTGAAATCTAACAGACAGAAGAGTAAGTACTCATTGGTTGGTGTCTTGCTGTGTGTTTCTTTGGGTCTAAGTATTTGAAAATAATACGATTGTCTACTGACTCACACGGAAAGGGGTTTGCAGCTCGGGTGGTAACCTGTCGATGTGCTACCACAGGTTGTAGGGAGTTAGGTGGGGATATCTACTATAGGCGTGGGCGTTTAGTGGAGGCATTAGTGTGTGATGGGGGTGGGGTTCACGATTGACGGGTAAGGAATAGTCTAGGCTAGATTGAGTCTATTCCATCATTTGAGCTGGTCAACAAAACTACAAGTCTAATGGGCTGCAACAGTGTGTGGCTAGTAGTTTTTGATATCTTCAATTCCCTTTAGTTTGGCTAGCATTGTAGTGATGTACCCCCTTGGCGATTCGGGTACAAGGAGTCTCGCAAGGAGCGACTAGGCAAAGTGGGACACTTACGACACGTTGTGGTATGGGGGGGGGGGGGGGGGGGGTGGGGGGGTGGTCGGGGGGGTGGTGTGGGGGGGGTGGGGGGGGGGAGGGTTGTGGGGGGGGGGGGGGGGTGGGGGGGGGGGGGATGGGGGGGGATGGGGGGGGTTTGGGGGGGGTGTGGGGGGGGGGGGGGGGGGGGGGGGTGTGGGGGGGTGGGGGGGTGGTGGGGGGGGTGGGGGGGTGGTTGTGGGGGGGGTTGTAGGGGGTAGGGTTGTATTTTAAGACTACTTCAGCTGGGGGGCAGAGATTACACACTACATTTGACACTTGGGTAGGATGTCTAGTGTGAATGATCGATTGGGGGAGGGTGTGATATGTGGTTGGTGGGGGGAGTGATTAAGGTGTGGGGTGAGGGGATTATATTATAGGGTTTGTGATGTGGGATGTATTGTAGGAGGACGGGTCAAGATTGCGGGTTATGGGGAACCAAGCTCAGTTGTGTGTGATCTGATGCAGTTCGATTAAGGTTATTGGGGTAATTGGCGTTAAATGTTTGTATGGTTTTGGATCTGGAACGAGAGGTGTGAAACGTGTGGGAGGATTATGTTGTATGGCCCCAGTGTAAACAAGGGGGTGGGGGTTTTTTTAGGGGGACAGGGGGGAGTGGATTTGATGGGGGTTGGGTTGGATTTGTGTTTGGTTGTATACGTGTTTACCGTTGGGGGATAAACGTCTTATTGCAATATCGGATGGGAGGTGGGGTTGCTATAAGGGTGGGGGGGGATTTGAATAAGTCATTGAGGGGTGTTGTGGGGTGTTGGATAGAAGGTGATTGGGGTTTGGTGTTAGATGATTATTGGGTTTGGCTCAGAAATGTTAACTGGGGGTTACGGTGGTTTACACAAACTATTTGTTGGGTGTGGGGGTATTAGGACTGGTAGTGGGGCGAGTTGTTGTTTGGAGGGGTTGATGGGAGTGTCATGGGTGGATCAATATTTTGATGAAGTTTGATTTGTTTTGATAAAGTTTTTAGTGTGAGTCCAAATTTGTTTATTTTTTGATAAATACTAATGAGTAGATTTGAGTGTAAATAGGTGGTTGTACATTTTTTATATACCCAGGGACCCATTTATCCTATGTGTTATACCCTGAAGTGTACAATTTAGTTGAGAAGGTTTAAGTAACGCGTTAATGGGTTTATTTGATGGGGGATTATTTTCTAGTATGGGGGGGGTTTGGGGTAAGGTGTTTTTAGGAGTGTTGATAGTACTTGCAGACGGGGTCGAGGCGGGGGAATAGGGTGGTAAAGGTGGGGATGGTTTTTTTGTTGGGGCTACCTGGGTTAGTATTGGGGTGTATTTTATGGAGTTCTTTCCTTGAGGTATTGTTGGGGGGATGGATTGTGAAGTGCCCGGGGTTTTGTTTGAGGTTTGGTTGGGGTGAGATTTACCAGACTGGGTGGGGGTCAAATGTGAGTGGTCCACCGAACTATCAATTCGATTACTTATTATATGGTCACTTTGCCAGTTAGCTATGTATCAACCTTCAATTGTTGGCCGGTTTGATGGGATGACTGCATTGTGTATATGTGTAGGGTCAGTTGTTTATGTGGGGTAAGAAGTAAGGAGAGAAATTGGCATAAAAAAGGGTAACCGTCTAGGGAGTAACTATGAGTAAATCGTTGAAGGAGGTTCAGTTGTAAATTACAAAATGGTCTGGAGGTAAGGTAAATCTAGAAGATATTGTAATTGAAAAGGGTTGGTGTGTTAAGTGAGTACAAAGACAGTGGGAGTAGTGTTTTTAAGTTTGATATGTAAAGGTCTATGTATAGTGAAAGTTAATGTTGGAGGGGGGTGGGGGACAAAGGTTGGCTTAAATGTTTTAGTTTTCTGGTTATTAGTGATGAGAAATTGTGGGGAAGGGGTTTTATAGTAAATTAGTGGTGACCATTATTGGTGGAAATTTATACCCCATATGGGTTTCCCCGTTAACGTATTAGTAATGGTTTAATTAGGTGACTTGGAGATTGAGGTATAAAACGATGGTTAACCACCCCTCATTTTATGGGCCAATGAAAACAAAAAAAAAAACGGACCTAAAAACGGGTTACCGCAAACAAGTATGGAGATTGGGGGTTAAGGTCTATGCAAAACTATAACATATCTGTACCACACTCCTAGAAGATATCGGGTTTAGTTTTGTGGTTTTAGGGGTTATCAAAAACTAAATTGGACCAAATGTAGTATCACAAATGTCACCTTTGGCTTGGTAGAAAATGTGGGGTTAGAGTATCGAACCTGGGGAAAATAGAAAGTGCATTGGCATTGGAAGTCAGAATAATCTTTAAATTGTGCATGGATCCTCCTGAAGTGAATTTTAGTATTCTGTTTTGTACGCCCAGGAGAAGAAGTGACCCCCTAAGGAATTGTTCCGAAATAAAGGAAGGAAGTCAAATTGTATGAGGAGTATTAGTTGTTTTTATGACGGTGCAAAGCGGAGAGGTTGACAATGATGGCATAACATCTGGTAAAATAAAAGGTGGTGATTTGTTAAGATGAAAGAAAACAAGTAAGATCGCTGCCTAGTGCAGAATTGTGATTCAAACGCATGGTTTGCTTGTATGAAAAAAAGAATCCGCTCCAAATTAGGTTAGAAATAATTGGAGGGATGCCCACCCCTGATCTACAGGACAGCTTAGGGTGAGATAAATCTGGCTGTTGTTAGATATAGAGACATGTGTGGGAATAAAAGAATATGGGTAATAAAGTAACCAAAGTTTGGAAAAGAATGTGTCCTGGGTAAAGTGGAAGATTGTAATGCCGATTAAAAAATGAAAATGGTGGATGTAGCAGAATAAAAAGGAAGGTAAAAAAATAAAAGGGGTAATCAAAAAACGAAGGTTGGAAAGACAAGGGGAACACGGGGGAATAAACACAAATAACGGATACAAAGTGGATAATATCATAGCAACAGTGCAGTTTAACTTGGGGGTAAAAGTGTGAAGGAATAAATATGGGGATAAAGGGAGTACCCAAGGGTCTGGGTAAGTTGTGGGTGGGACCCAAGGTAGTGTTAGTGGGGAGGGGTGTTTGTGAGTGGTGGGGGGGGGGAATTTTATTAAACGTTATAGTGTGGATTGTTGTTGGGCGCCTGGGATGATGTTTGATGTAGGATGGTATTGTGTTGATAGTAGAGAATGTTGTATGTGAAGTGATAATTGGATGGTGAGTGATCCCAAGCAGGTATCAAAGATAGGTAATTTATAATAAATGTAATGGGAATAATCGTTAGGGGGGTGAGGGGGGTGTAGTGATGAGTGTATGGTTAAGGGGGATTGTGGGGGGTGGTGAATGTGGTTGGGTGTGGAATTGTGGGTAGAAAAAATGGAATGGGGTTGTTGAGTGTAATTTTAGTAGGGGTTTTTGAGATAATTTTTTTTTGTTGTAAAATTTTTTGTATGGGATTTTTTAGGATTGATATTATATAAAGTTGGATTTATTATAAAAAATTGAATTATATGTTAACCCCCCCATTGTGGATAACCCAACCCACAAAAAACCAATTGGTGAGTGAGATGGAGGAAATATATTAGAGTCGGTCTCTGACCCTCGAGATGATCTCTCTCAGTCAGCCTATCATCTACAACAGATTAAGATTTGTCAGACCGTCTAGTATAATATATATATTAATATATATATATATATATATATATATATATATATATATATATATATATATATGCAGGATGCAGGAACCCGTTACACGCCCATTTAGGCATATTGGGAATATGGTGTTAGGCCCATATTATCTTGACCGTCGGCACACGAGGGGTGATGTGGTCGGCATCACGCCGGCCGCCTTAACCTTCCCAGAGTAGCTCTGGTACCCATTTGGGGCTGGGTCGACCCAGGAGCCGTTTGTGGCCTAAAAATTTTTCCGCCTCATCTGGGGATCGAACCATAGACCACTGCGCTAGGAAGCCAGTGCACTAACCACTATGCTACCGCGGCTCCATATATATATATATATATATATATATATATATATATACATATATATATATATATATATATATATCACATACACACACACATAAGTGACTACAATAGACACACAGACGTGAAACTATGACAATGAAAATATAGATAATTTGGGAACGAACTGACCGACACACTGGAATAAGTTTACGTGAATTTTAATTATCAGACTAAAATTCATCACAACACATAAAATTACATCAAACATATACAAATAGCCATAAAGTCAATGAATTGCTACAAGAATGATAGACCCATTGGTATGATCCTTTCCCTCAATGTATAGCCCACAGTCCTGTTAGAAGAAAAGTGATAGCCCCAAAGAGTCACGGATACATCGGCTGTAGTCTAATGATTTCCCTTTAAAGGTATGAACAGACTTTGATATTGGTATGATCTTTTCCCTCGATGTATAGCCCACAGTCCTGTTAGGAGAAAAGTGATAGCCCCAAAGAGTCACGGATACATATGCTTTAGTCTAAGGTTTCCCTTTACAGGTATGAACAGACTTTGATACTCTGATCTATCCTAAGGAAAATATTGTTAGCAACAAAAACCTTGCATAAAGAAATACAAAGTGGGTGAAATTTGGTATACCATAAAAGAGTCACTCGTTCCTGCTTTCTCTCTGTTCATTCATCAGGGCCCTGACATACATTCTTACCTACAATCGTGCCGTTGTTCGCCGTCTGGCGCACACTTTAGGACACCCACACCCTTTAATCTGTCTTTCTTTTTATGAAGCGGATACCAGCTCTGCAGATTTTTTGGGTTCATCCAATGGGTTCCGGGGAGCGTCCTCTTCATGCGAATATTTTTCAGACTAAGGTTAGTGTCACTTGAATCACGAGGTAAGACTTAGTTTTAAGCGGGCTCACCGTGTCAGAATCTCGAGGTTTCCACTACTTAGGAAAATGTCAGTTTTGTAACTTCGATCAAAGGTAAAATTCTTGGTCACACCAGAATTTGTCAACAGTGTCGGAAAAGTTATTGATTGAAATATTTTACTTGCCACACGGGCTGAAATGTACTTGAGTTGTTCTCAGGAAGAATTAAATCTGGCGCGATAGGCCCGTTACTTCATTTAATCTTAGTGTTTATGAAATGGGTACTCTGTCGTTCTGGATGCCAACGCAATGCCAGACAGGTTTTACTTTATACACCCAAGTCTTTAAGAAAAAAATGTTTTAGTTCTTCACAGATATTTCTCATGTACTAAAACGCTGGCAAAGTTGGGCTACCCCAGTGTAAAAATTTTCTTTCTTTCCACTCTGTAAAGTGTCAGTCTGTAAAGAAGTGTGGTGTGTTGTTGAGATCAGGCATGCTCCAGTCTACCCAGCGGTAAATGGGTAACTCACCCTAGTCCTGAGTTAGGGAAGGCAAAGGCGGCTGTCAACAGTAGTTTCCCTCTAAGGCTCCAGGGGAAGCAGGCCCTAACTTGGTCACTTCAACCGACGCAGGATGGTGTATGTATGGAGTAGAAGTGTAGAGTGTGATTAACGCGAATGGTGTACTGTTCGTGTTCTGACCAATCTAATCACTCATACACTTGTGTCTACAAGGCACCAATGCAGACTGCTGGAATCTTTGTTTACACAATTTATTTAGACGTACACACTGGGACATAACGAGTACATCATGGGTATGTTGACACATCAATTTGTAGGCATACATAGCAGATCCAAAGTCATGACACATTCGTAAATAATGGGTAGTACATCAAAAGTTCAATGTCATGATACATTATGGCCGCATCCCCTATCTGACTAAACGCGTCAGTGAAGGCGGATCGGTAAATAACTAAAGTTGCTTGACGTCCATAGTTTGTAGCATATTATGAAACCACGAAAAGGGGGTTCCTATCAAGATTGAGATCTCCTTGCCACTGTCCGATAATAGGATATGTAATCTGTTCTCTTGGCAGTGATCAAAACATATGATGACAGAAATATAACATGGGCCGCCTCCCTGAGTTGTCACTCACTCACTCGTAGGAAGGTGAATATAAGCCAAAGTTAATTTATAATGGGCATATAAATCATTTCATAAATGTTTCCATACAGCTCTACGGTAATCAGGTTAATTCACGTAGCCATAACCGCTGTAGGAAAGCCTGTCATCTTCGTCGATACAAAACACGACCCTGGCGATACGAAGCACAATGTTCCATCTAGGTCTAATCGACATGAGATCATCAAAATAGGGTCTGGCAATACATGGAGTCCGAATTATACATTGTACCGTACCTTAGGAGAGTCTCTAACACAAACTCTAGTAGAGATACCATCTCCTTTAGAAGAAAACCACTTCATAAATCATTTTTCCTTAAGAATCTACCAGCCCTTTGAAAAATGCGTACCCGCCATTATCACGGTACATCGGAACTCATCACGACTTGACAAGACAACTCCTACTTCCGCTAGAGCGGTGTAACAAGAATATAGTCCTGCCTACCCATCCAAAATATACAATATAGGACTGATTCTACTTGTACTAATAATATGTAATACATATGAATTCAGGCCATAAACATAATAAGCAAATTAATCTATTTTCTGGTCCTAAAAAATAAGTACAAATATAAGAGCAATATCCATGCGCCGGATCAATATCAAGAACGATTACTCCTATAATCAAAAGTGTGATCAAACATGGATTATCTCGCTTTACCCATAGACAGCATTTTCATACACAAATGAATGAATGTCTATATCTTTTCCATATTAAATAGCCATATCGATTTTTGTAATATGTGCGTCAAAATATGCACGCAACAGATTACCACACCCCTCGGGAAAAAAAAATGGTACATTTTTTTTGAAATACATCTAGGAGCAACATACAATAGGCTCACAACGCACCAATAACAATGCGCAGATGATAAGCATAAGTTTTATGACCTTAGAGAAGGTACTTCTCTAAGTATTAATATTTCCAGAGAGGTGTCACCAACGCATACTACAATATTAGCAATGACACAATTTCCACATTAGTTTATACATAAATTTCATCTAAGATATCTTAACATCATGATCATCAAAGACGAAAAACATTGAAAGATCAGCGGTGAATAAATATCAATGAACCGCTAAGTAGTGTTACAATCAATATATGATATATTACATATGTGTACACATTTCAACATAGAAACAACTGTATCAAAGTTGTATAACAGTTATGAATCATGTGGGCATCTAGACAAAATATCTGCCATCACATTTTCTGACCCACGGATAGCTCGCACCGAAAAATGAAATGGCTGTAGAGCAATCGCGTATCGCATTGATCTCGCGCTCTTCAGATTTTTACTCTGAATAGCCGTAAGAGCTTTCTGGTCAGTTTCCACAATGAAATGCGCGCCCAGAAGAAATCTTTGCAGTTTAAGGATTGACCAAACCATAGCCAATAATTCACGGTCTAGGACCGAGTAATTCTTCTCTGCGGCATTTAATTTCCGAGAAATATACATCACAGGATGCAGAGTTCCAGAGTACTCTTGCATTAGTGCTGCTCCAATCCCGGTGGATGAAGCGTCACTACGAAGAATAAATGTCTTATCCTTAGAAGGCAATACTAGGATAGGTGAAGTAGAAAACATAGTTTTAACCTTATCCAAAGAGGATTGACATTCTTGAGTCCAATGGACTACATTAGGAGACCCTTTCTTTAGCAAGGAAGAAAGAGGTGACATAATGGAGGACAGATTCGGAATGAATCGTCCATAAAATTGTATTAAACCTTATAGACTTTGCACTTGCTTTTTAGTCTTAGGAATAGAAATGTTAAGTATCTTACTTGTATTATGGTCTTCTGTTTTTAGGAACCCATGACCAACACGGTGTCCTAAGAAAGATATTTCGCTAAAACCAATACATGCTTTCGATGGTTTCGCTGTCAGGTTATGCTCGCGTAAGATAGACAATAGTTCATTTATCCCATTATAGTGATTGTTCCAAGTATCACTGAAAAGGCAGATGTCATCAAGATACGCAATGACATCTGAGCGATGAGATAGGATTCGACGCATCATGCGTACGAATGTTGCAGGGGCGTTCATAAGACCGAAAGGCATGAAATTCCATTGGAATAGCCCCCTAGGCGTCGAAAAAGCAGTAAACGGTTTGGCGTGTTCGGATAATGGAACTTGCCAATATCCCTTGGACAAATCGAGTTTAGTAAAGAAATGAGAATTCGATAGTCTCGTAAGTAGCTCTTCTAGTAAAGGCATAGGTTCAGCATCAAATTTAGTCACTTGATTCAATTTGCGATAATCCACGCAAAGACGTATGTTATTGTCTTTTTTTTCGTACAATAACCATCGGCGAAGAATATGCTGATGTGGATGGTTCAATAATCTTTAACTCTATCATCTCATCTAACTCTTTCTCTACCTGTGCTTGAAAATGTATCGGGATAGGATACGGTCTGACTCTTATAGGACTATGGTCAGTAAGAATAATGTCATGTTGAATGACATCAGTTTGACCAGGAATGTCAGTAAGGACATCCTGAAATTGTTCTAACATAGTAGAAACTTGTTTCTGCTCTCCTGGAGATAATTCTGGAGAAATTGCAACATCTTTCCATGATTCATTAGAGTGAAGAGGAATCATTGGAAAAGGTAAATTTACATCCGAGAAACTCGTTTCCTCATCCTGTATTACTGACAGAGATGAGTACTGTCCATGTTGGACTGGAAAATCGTCCGTTGCCTGGAAAACAGGTTGTAAATAATCAGGACGTTCATGGAATTCCGTGAGCATGTTGATGTGGAAGGTTTTACGCTTCCCGTCAATATCGACGATATAGTCAACATCGGAAACTTTTGATATTATATCGTACGGACCTTTCCAAGAAATAAGAAGTCTATTTTCCCTACAAGGTAGCAAGACAAATGCTTTGTCACCCGGACAAAGTTGTCGCAAGCATCTCTTTTTATTGGCAAAATCCCTTGCCTTCTGTTTCGCAAATTCAGAAGAAGCAGTTGCCAATTTGCCTGCTTCAATAATCTTGTGTCTAAGTGCGATGACATATTCATAAGAGGATTTTGTGTCATCGACAATATTATCAGCAGTTATAAGATCATGAAGTAAGGACATAGGACCTCGCGGATTCGCGCCAAAGACAAGTTCAAAGGGAGAAAATCCTGTATGTTCGTTGGCGACCTCTCTATATGCAAAGAGAGCCGCGGGTAAAACCCTATCCCAATCCTGAGGATGATCTTCTGTTATCTTACCTAGTAGGTTTTTCAGAGTTCTATTCAAACGTTCCACCATCCCATTGGACATAGGATGATAAATACTACTCAGCGATCTCTCTATCTTAAGAGTCGACATTACTTGAGACATGGTATCCGATATGAGTTGGGTACCATGGTCGGATAATATTTCTGCTGGAAACCCCAGACGAGAAAATATTAACCAAAGAGCATCTGCGACATCAGCAGTAGTTATGCTCTTTAGAGGAACAGCCTCCGGCCAACGTGTGCACATATCAACACACGTCAAAATAAATTGGTGTCCTCTAGCAGACTTTATCTTAAATGGACCAATGATGTCTATCGCCATTTTTTGAAATGGTCGAATGGGAATGTCTGCAGCCTGAATAGGTGCATCATGGCGTGGACCTCTGGATTTAATCTCTTGACATACTTTACAAGATCGACAATAGATTCGTATGTCCTTATTCACAGCAGGCCAAAAGAAAGATTGAAGAACTCTAGCTTTAGTACGGGAAAAACCCATATGTCCAGCACACTGCGAATCATGAGCGTGCTGTAAGATTTTAACTCTCATATTTTTAGGCACTAGGATTTGAGAATGAATGGACTTAGCGGAGTCTTGTACCATACGTACAAGTACGCCATTCTTCATCGTAATCCAAGATTTACGATTTGTATCCTTATTCGGATCACCTTTTGTTGCCAGAGTAAAGAATTTCTTTAGAGTAGGATCATCTTCCTGCTGTTTGATAAAGGAATCATGGGAAATCTCCAAGGGATCATCTTGGATCTGCGCATCATTATCTTCAGAATGTGAAGATTGTGGCATATTAAGAGCTTGAGCCCTAGTGATTACTGCATTAGCAGATTGCATATTAACATTTTCCCAATTAGAAATTTGCTGTGGAGTGCATTCTTTCACTCCATGAATGCGACCGATGATAAGATCATCGATCGGATTCGGCAAGAGACATGCTTGCACCTCTCCTGTAAAGAAAGGCGTAGCAATATTGATAATGGTAGTGGAGTACTTCTCCAATGTGCCACCAAATGTTACACATTTGACTATATTGCCTGTAGCTCGAGAAGGATTTACGAGTGATTGCCTCACTCCGATGGTAGTGCACCCCGAATCGAAAAGAATTGATACCGGAGTACTATCTATTAGGCCCCTTTTAAAGACAAGAGCACCCCTTCCATTATGCGCGATTGACGCATGGAGCGCGGGAAGCGGGTGACCGCAGCTTAAAGTAGAAACTGTGGTTGGATCGAATAATGTTTTGCATTGCGAACATTGAGATGCTCAAGCAAAATCGAAAGCGGAATTTGCTACACTGTTGGAGTCTTTTTTATCATTATTCTGATTATCGGTGTCGTGGAACTCCTGTTGTGCAGAGTTAGCCTGGTAATACGATTTACCATGTCTTTTGTGTTGTGATCTACCTCGGTTATAATTGTCTCTATAATTATTATTTCCCCTTTTATAACCCCTATTTGGGTTTGAATCATAATATTCATGATCATAATCATCACGCTCATTATACTGAGTATCCCTGTAATATTGGTTCTTTTCTCTCCATGAAGCACTTGGGTAGTTCCTATAGCTACTCCCCTTTCGAGAATGTCTAAAATTATGGGTACCCCTCGCGTGTCGAGGACTATCAGCCCGATTCCAGTTCTTCGAAGAAGAACCCTGATTTGAGTGGTTATCTTGGTTTTGATATTTATTCCAATTAACCTTTTTATCAAATTTATTTTTAGATCCTTGGAATTTGTGTGAGTAATTCTGATTATATTCTGTTGCCGAAGCAACTGGCATACTCTCTTTAATGTTAGAGTTACTAAGAATCATGTCAGGGTGTGCCGTGGCATACTGGTCACAATATTCTTCCATTTGCTTTAATGTACTAGGTTTACGCTCATGTAAGAACTCTAGGAATGATTTATTTACAGAAGACATGACCTTGTCTCTTAGCAATAAATCCGTAAGACCATCAAATGTTTTCTCTGTTTTGGATAATTCAATCCATCGTGAAAGTGTAATTCGTGCTTTTGAGATGAATTCTGAGAATTCTACACCTACCTCAGGTCTCATTGTTTTAAACAAAAGACGATAACCTTCCTCAGACAGCTGATATCTCTTTATCAAAGCTGCCCTAACAGCATCATAATTATCCTTGTCGGCCTCTTCAACAAAATATAACTTACTCAGAGAGTCCCCTTTTAGATTTTCAGACAACTGATTCACATACTGTGATTTGTCAACATTATGAGCTCGACAAGCACGTTCAAATCTATCAAGCCAAAATGCTATATCATCACTGGCAGAGTTGAACGCTGGTACCTTGACCTTGTACACAAAGGGTTTACCATTACCACCAGATGCCTGATTAACATTACTCATACATGTCAATTTTAATTTCTCTAATTCAAACTCATGTTCTCTTATTGCTTTTCTCTCTTCAGCTTCTCTATCTAATTTTTTTTGTTCTGCATCAAATCTCCTTTCCTCCACTTGCATCTGCAATTTCTTTAATTCAGCAGCAGTATCAGCTTCTTTTTCTAATCTTTTTTCTTCAGCCAGAGCTTTTCTCTCTTCAGCAGCTAATGCTTTGTCATATTGAGCAACAGCCCATTGTTCTAAGTCTTTCCCTGTTTTATCAAGGGATTTTCCTTGTGCAATAAAATAATCTAATGTAGACATCTTGTCTTCTTAAGTCAGAAATCTGAAAAAGTAAATAAATTACCCTATTTCACTTTAATGGGAGACAAGTCTATACCATAGACTTAGTCTTAGTGAAAAACTTGTATGGTTCATAATAACCAATGATAACTTGAGTACCTGTGGACAACAATAACTGTATCTCAAATACTGTGGGAGACAAGCCTTACAAAGGTCTTGTATACCCTAATGTAATCAATGATCACTTGGGTACCTGTGGAAAATAATCATAAAGTACTGATCTGTACTATACTATCAGTGTATACCACTATAACTCCTATGTCATATGTCAACTAAAGACATTACAAAGGACAAACAAGAAAAGACAATATGAACACATTTGCAGAGATCAAATTAAATTAAATAGGAGAAATGAAAAAAATGATCACAGAAACCGTGATGATAACTGCAATAAGATAACAAGACAAATAACGCCACAGTGTATAAACATAAGGGTGTAAAGAACTGAAATGAAAGGAAAGATGAGACCTACAATTATACAAACAAATCAAACAAAAATAAAGAACAGAAAAAATTTTACAAATACAAATATGAAACAGTCGTCACAACTAACCAAATATTTGCAAACTATGTTGCATGCAAATTTCAATTAAGAAATTGCTCCCTATAGAACGCCAGAACAAGACCAATATCACTCGGTATTTCCTGTTCTAGTCACCTCCCATCCAGGCCCGCAACATATAAACACCTACACATATTAACAAATAACATGTAAACATAAATAGCATATAGCATACAATATAATTTATATCATGAATGGAATGTGTTGCAGGTATAGTGTTGTAAAGCAGGCACAGTTTATTTTAATACTAATAACTTGCCACTTTATTGAGTAATAGATTTAATTTTAAACTATTACACAGTTCAATTTTTTTGTTGAGCATATGAAGATCCAACGATGAACTATGCACTTTATGTTCAACAACACTGTGATTCTTCTGTACGTTGAGAAATGTCAACAATACTGCTCCAGATATTTTCTACACTTGATACCACTGTCCTGTGTAATACCGTCTGTACAGCGAAAAACTGTCAACAAGCGCTGACCTAGATACAGCATCCTATCGGTAATACAGGTCAAGCTGACATCGACTGTATAACTGTCCTACTGGTGTTGATGTGGTCAAACAAATGTTCTTTCAACTGTAAACTGTGATTCTCAACACAAGACTGCGTAAGCTGGACCCAGGAATCTGGCCACCACTGTAAAAATTTTCTTTCTTTCCACTCTGTAAAGTGTCAGTCTGTAAAGAAGTGTGGTGTGTTGTTGAGATCAGGCATGCTCCAGTCTACCCAGCGGTAAATGGGTAACTCACCCTAGTCCTGAGTTAGGGAAGGCAAAGGCGGCTGTCAACAGTAGTTTCCCTCTAAGGCTCCAGGGGAAGCAGGCCCTAACTTGGTCACTTCAACCGACGCAGGATGGTGTATGTATGGAGTAGAAGTGTAGAGTGTGATTAACGCGAATGGTGTACTGTTCGTGTTCTGACCAATCTAATCACTCATACACTTGTGTCTACAAGGCACCAATGCAGACTGCTGGAATCTTTGTTTACACAATTTATTCAGACGTACACACTGGGACATAACGAGTACATCATGGGTATGTTGACACATCAATTTGTAGGCATACATAGCAGATCCAAAGTCATGACACATTCGTAAATAATGGGTAGTACATCAAAAGTTCAATGTCATGATACATTATGGCCGCATCCCCTATCTGACTAAACGCGTCAGTGAAGGCGGATCGGTAAATAACTAAAGTTGCTTGACGTCCATAGTTTGTAGCATATTATGAAACCACGAAAAGGGGGTTCCTATCAAGATTGAGATCTCCTTGCCACTGTCCGATAATAGGATATGTAATCTGTTCTCTTGGCAGTGATCAAAACATATGATGACAGAAATATAACATGGCCGCCTCCCTGAGTTGTCACTCACTCACTCGTAGGAAGGTGAATATAAGCCAAAGTTAATTTATAATGGGCATATAAATCATTTCATAAATGTTTCCATACAGCTCTACGGTAATCAGGTTAATTCACGTAGCCATAACCGCTGTAGGAAAGCCTGTCATCTTCGTCGATACAAAACACAACCCTGGCGATACGAAGCACAATGTTCCATCTAGGTCTAATCGACATGAGATCATCAAAATAGGGTCTGGCAATACATGGAGTCCGAATTATACATTGTACCGTACCTTAGGAGAGTCTCTAACACAAACTCTAGTAGAGATACCATCTCCTTTAGAAGAAAACCACTTCATAAATCATTTTTCCTTAAGAATCTACCAGCCCTTTGAAAAATGCGTACACGCCATTATCACGGTACATCGGAACTCATCACGACTTGACAAGACAACTCCTACTTCCGCTAGAGCGGTGTAACAAGAATATAGTCCTGCCTACCCATCCAAAATATACAATATAGGACTGATTCTACTTGTACTAATAATATGTAATACATATGAATTCAGGCCATAAACATAATAAGCAAATTAATCTATTTTCTGGCCCTAAAAAATAAGTACAAATATAAGAGCAATATCCATGCGCCGGATCAATATCAAGAACGATTACTCCTATAATCAAAAGTGTGAATCAAACATGGATTATCTCGCTTTACCCATAGACAGCATTTTCATACACAAATGAATGAATGTCTATATCTTTTCCATATTAAATAGCTGATAAGGGTGGAATTAGGATGCCGTCAAATTACCACCTCTATCGACACCAGGTATTACAATGCAAGATGTGGGTGTCTTATCTGGTTTAGATTGTTGCGGTGTGTGTGTTGCAGTAGAACAGTTCAGGGTACACCACAGGCAACATGACGTGTAGAGTCATAAAAATGTAACTTCGCTTTAGGTTTATACCATTTATTGCACGCCACAAAACAGTCATGATACTTATGTTATCATCAGCATAGTATAACGAATGCAGCATTCAAACTCATGTTAACTGACAGTCATGTAGGAGTCAATACTCAATAGTTGTATGGAAAACAAATATCATAGCGAAGCTTGATAAATAATACATATAACTTCTGCAACCGTGGTCCGCTGCAGATCCTTAATGTTCATAGACAATAATAATTATTCCTTCCTGATGCTAGCAGATCAGATGTATACAATACGTCCGTTTACTGTCTGCACGTGAGTAGCATACATGGATTACAGGTCAGCTCGACCTTTATAACCTTCCTAAGTCTAACCATCTGACTTGGACGTGATCTCTGATATAACGAATCCTGGAACACAGACAATAGTCTTGTTGGTCTAGAGCGACCCATAGATATATAACTAGTTCAGGTATAAAGATACCGATGACTTAATCCTAGTCAAAGTACCTCTCCATTTTGAATCACACAGGCGAGCAAAAAGGCGACAAAATGACGAACCTCTAGATGATAGCCTAAAGTTCGATACAAGAGGAATTACCTTATTTCGGAAAATCAACCATGAACATATGCCTCCAGGCAGGCTTGAATAATACGGGGAAATAGTCTAGTTAGCTAACTAACTCACAAAGACAATGTATTTCCCTCAGAGAATCACAAGACGCAGTCGCGTCCGCTCGCTAATCAGTCCATTTCTCAACTGCCCGACCTGGGCGGAACAACAAACGAAAACCAAGTCGAGACATGCGCAGAGTGACAATCTCTGAGTCGCTGTTCACAATAAGACGATTCTAAGAACATTCGAGATAAAAGTCTTACACAGTCGCGCCTTTTATGGACATGAACAGAAGCGTTAAGAAAGGTTTCAAACATCTACAACAGTTGACTGATACTACCAAATAAGGAGATATGGTCACGCTTCGTTCAAGACATTATAGACCGAACGTGTCTCTATACAAGAGGAGGTAAACTCATAAAAAATAGCAGTATCGATATATCGGGTTCTGTCCCTTTGACCATAAAATATATATATATAACATGCATTTCAGTCAAATAATGATCATACATACGAAAAACGATCATACAAAGACTTTGGAAAAAAGTAATTATTTGTGCGTAACATTACCGCACCCTCCCGGGAAAAAAAAAAATGAAACATTTTTTTTTTTTTAAATCCTGGAGCCGGAAAAATCTAGGCTCCTAACGCACGTATGATGCGCGGATATACCTAACAAAATAGCTCAACACTTGGAGCGAAACTGAGATCATATCCCAGGTCCTTAGAGAAAAATTTATCTAAGTATACGCGTATATATCCCAGGAAGGTGCCACCAACACAAACCACAATGCTGGCAACATCATAATAAAAGTCAAATTATTCTCATACCAATATATGAAATCAAATATATTATTATGATATCATACAATGTGTTGCAAATAGCGGTGTAATATATTAATATACCGCACTATTTTATTACATTATGTAATGCATCAGTAACTAATAAGTAATACATGTGTTGATCTTCGTTGACATAAAACATTCAATAGAAGAAGATGTGGACATCATCCGCTCCCAATCTAGGACAGGACTTGATATACTCAAAGTTCCACAATGGACACAATCTCGCATCTTCAATGATGTGCTGCGAAAATATCAATAACACAAATCTTAAAGACAACTGGTAAATCTCTCAATACAATCCTGAAAATAATTTATTTAAATGTGGCCGAGTGATCTTTTGGCCCGTATATCACTAACTAAGCCTTCTTAGATAATTACATGGAACAATGTTATAAATTCCCCACACTGGCCACATGGAACAATGTTATAAATTCCCCCTCAAAAAAGTGAGAAAAAAAAATCTACTAACATGTCATTATAACATTGGACTGTATATCAGGAAATATATATATGACAGAAGAATCATGTGGAATCGTGTGGGCATCTGGACAGAATGTCCGCCATTACATTATCCGAACCACGGATAGCTCGAACCGAGAAATGAAATGGTTGAAGAGCTATGGCATAACGAGTGGACCTCGAGCTCTTCAAGTTTTTGCTCTGAATAGCAGTAAGCGCTTTCTGGTCGGTTTCCACAATGAAATGTGCGCCTAGAAGAAATCTTTGTAACTTCAGAATAGACCATACCATAGCCAATAACTCACGGTCTAAAACCGAGTAATTCTTTTCTGCAGCATTTAATTTCCTAGAGATATACATCACCGGATGCAGAGTATCAGAATACTCCTGCATTAGTGCTGCCCCAATCCCAGTTGACGAGGCGTCACTTCGAAGAACAAAAGTCTTCTCAATAGTAGGTAACCTAAGAATAGGTGGAGATGAAAATAGGTCTTTAACCTGGTCCAATGAGGATTGACATTCTTTTGACCAGCGGATCAAATTAGGCGACCCTTTCTTCAATAAAGTAGAAAGCGGTGCCATAATGGAGGACAGATTCGGAATGAATCGTCCGTAGAATTGGATCAAACCTAATAGACTCCTTACTTGTTTCTTTGTCTTAGGGACCGAAATGTTAAGTATTTTTGAAACATTGTGGTCCTCTGTCTTTAAAAGACCATGACCAACACGATGACCTAGGAAAGAAATCTCACTAAATCCTATAAAGGCTTTAGAGGGTTTTGCAGTCAAGTTATACTCGCGAAGAGTAGACAGTAATTCGTATAAACCCAAATAGTGATCTTCCCAGGAATCACTGAATAGACAGATATCATCTAGATATGCTATGACATCTGTACGATATGCGAGAATTCGGCGCATCATGCGTACGAATGTAGCAGGGGCGTTCATAAGACCAAAAGGCATGAAATTCCATTGGAATAAACCCCTAGGTGTAGAAAAAGCTGTAAAAGGTTTGGCACGTTCAGTTAGCGGGACTTGCCAATAACCTTTAGACAAATCTAGTTTGGTAAAGAATCTAGAATTAGAAAGTTTTATTGAGTAGCTCTTCTAATGAAGGCATAGGTTCAGCGTCGAACTTCGTAACTTGGTTCAATTTGCGATAATCTACGCAAATGCGAATGTTATTATCCTTCTTTCGAACAATAACCATAGACGAAGAGTATGCTGAAGTGGATGGTTCAATGATTTCCAAACGTATCATTTCATCCAATTCTTTTTCGACTTGAGACTGGAAATGGATAGGTATTGGATAGGGTCTGACTCTGATAGGATTATGATCAGTTAGCACAATGTCATGTTCAATGACATGTGTGTGTCCCGGGATGTCTGTAAGAACATCCTGAAATGTTTGCAACATCGAAGAAACTTGTCGATGTTCCTCAGCGGAAAGATTTGGAGAAACGGTCACGTTTTTCCAAGATTCCGTAGAATAAAGTGGGACCATAGAAAGAGGAAGATTGACATCAGAAAAAGTAGTTTCCTCATCCTGTATAACTGACAGCGATGAGTATTGACCATGAGGTACTTGAGAATTGTCCGTTGCCTGGAAAATAGGCTGCAAATAGTCTGGTCTTTCATGAAATTCCGTGAGCATATTTATGTGGAAAGTTTTATGCTTTCCATCAATATCGACAACATAGTCGACATCAGAAATTTTGGAGACTATTGCATATGGACCTTTCCATGCAATTAGAAGTCTGTTCTCCCTTGAAGGAAGTAGGACGAGAGCTTTGTCACCTGGACAAAGTTGTCGTAGACATCTATTCTTATTCGCAAACTGCCTTGCCTTTTCTTTAGCAAATTCGGAAGACGAAGTTGCTAGTCTGCATGCCTCAATGATTTTTTTCCTAAGAGCAATGACGTACTCATAAGAAGACTGAGTCTCATCGCTAATATTATCGGCAGTGATTAGATCGTGAAGTAAAGACATAGGGCCGCGCGGTTGCGCGCCAAAGACAAGTTCAAAAGGGGAAAACCCCGTATGTTCATTGGGGACCTCTCTATACGCAAAGAGAGCCGCGGGTAAGACCCTGTCCCAATCCTGAGGATGATCCTCAGTTATTTTACCCAGTAAAGTTTTTAGAGTCCTATTTAAACGTTCGACCAACCCATTAGACATTGGGTGATAGATACTGCTGAGAGACCTTTTTATATGTAGCATAGACATTACCTGTGACATAGTGTCTGATATCAGTTGAGTGCCATGGTCTGACAATATTTCTCCGGGAAAACCCAAGCGAGAAAATATCAGCCAAAGAGCGTCTGCGATATCAGCAGTTGAGATGCTCTTGAGAGGTATTGCCTCTGGCCAACGTGTGCACATATCGACACATGTAAGAATAAATTGATGCCCTCTAGCCGACTTAATTCTAAAAGGACCGATAATATCTATTGCCATTTTTTGAAAAGGGCGAATTGGAATGTCAGCAGCCTGAATAGGCGCAGCATGTCGTGGTCCTTTAGATTTGACCTCCTGACATACTTTGCAAGAGCGACAGTACATTCGTATGTCCTTGCTTACAAATGGCCAAAAGAAAGCCGCAAGAACTCTCGACTTTGTACGGGAAAAACCCATATGTCCAGCACATTGCGAGTCATGAGCATGTTGCAATATTTGCACCCTCATGCTCTTAGGCACAAGAATTTGTGAATGAGTGGATGTAGTCGAGTCTTGTACCATACGTACAAGTACGCCGTTCTTCATAGAAATCCAAGATTTTCTATTAGTATTTTGATTAGGATCACCTTTTTTTGCTAGAATGAAGAATTTTTGTAACGACGGATCTTCTTCTTGCAATTTGATAAATGAGTCACGTGTAATAGTCAAGTGACTATTTTGTTCATTTACTTCATCATTATTAGTTAATGAAGTTTGAGGTGGATCCAGAGCATGTGCTCTTGTGACCACCGTATTGGTAGCTTCAATGTTTTGCTCTTCCCAAACAGCAATCTGCTGTGGGGTACATTCCCTAACTCCGTGAATACGACCAATAATAAGGTCCGCAATAGGGTTTGGAAGTAGACACGCGTGGACCTCTCCCGTGAAGAAAGGAGTAGCAATATGTATTATGGCAGTAGGATATTTTTCCAACGTGCCACCAAATGTGACACATTTGATGACCTTTCCTGTAGCACAGAATGGATCTACAAGAGATTGCCTAACCCCGACAGTAGTACATCCAGAATCAAACAACACCGAGACTGGATTACTATTTACAAGCCCCTTATGTAATATAAGAGAACCTCTCCCATCATGAGCAACATTAGCAGGAAGAGCGGGCAAAGGATGACCACAGCTTAGAGTACTAATGGTTTTCGGATCAAATAAAGTACTGCATTGGATACATTTATTTGCCCTACCAAAGTCAAAAGATGAGCATCCGATAGCATTATGGTCTTTATCATTATTAACCTGTTTATCTGCTCCCTGAGATTCTTGTTGAACAGAGTTTGTCTGTTGATATCTTTTTCTCTTCTGTTGCGATCTACCGCGACCATTATTGCCTCTGCAATTATCATTAAAGTCCCTACTGTAATTTTTATCCTGGTTTGCGTTCCAGTTTCCATAACTGTCATTACCATCTCTATGCTGTTGAGAACCTCTATTATCTTGGTATTGAGGTCTCTGCAAAAAATATTTTCCTCTATACCGATTACCTTTATGAAAATTTCTAAAGTTACCGGGAATAGAATACCGTGTAATATTAGGTTGTCTCCAGTTCTGGGAAGAAGAATCTCCCTGAAATTGATTACCATGGTTCTGGGCATAATTACGGTTACTCTTTTTATTGAAATTTTGCTGGCTACCCTGAAATTTACGCATAAAATTCGGGCCATAAGGTGCTGCCGAAGCAACTGGCAGACCTTCTTTTACCTTAGAGTTGCTAATGGTTATGTGAGGATGTGCAGTAACATACTGGCTACAATATTCTTCCATTTCTTTTATATTTTTAGGCTTACGCTCATGAAGAAAAGAAAGAAAAGCTTCATTAACAGAAGACATAACCTTGTCTCTAAGAAGTAAGTCCATGAGGGCTTCAAATGTACTTTCTGTCTTAGAAAGCTCAACCCATCGTAAAAAAGTAAGACGTATGCCTGAGATGAATTCTGAGAATTCAACTCCAGTTTCTGGTAACATGTTTTTAAATTTAAGACGATATCCGTCTTCGTTAAGTTGGTACTTCTTTAACAATGCCGCCCTGACAACCTCATAGTTGTTCTTGTCAGGCACATCTACCATACCCAACAAAGTCAAAGCATCACCTCTAAGTATCTTGGACAGATGATAAACATATAATGTTTTATCTATATTATGCACCTTACATGCACTTTCAAATCTATCCAGATAAAATGTTATATCATCAATTGAAGCATTGAATGCTGGTAAATTAAGCTTGAAATCAACAGCACTAGACTTATTAGCAGATGATACCTTATTAGCATCATTAGCATTACTAGATAACTTCAACTTTTCTAACTCCAAAGCTAAGAGTTTTTCTTCATGTTCCATTTTTGCTTTTCTCTCATCAGCTTCTCTTTGTAACCTTCTTTCTTCAGCCTCAGCCTGTTTTTCTAATCTTTTATTTTCAGCCTCTATTTCAAGTCTCTTATTTTCAGCTTCTTTTTCAAGTCTCTTATTTTCAACCTCAGCCTGAAGTCTCTTCTCCTGAGATTCTGCTTCTCTTTTTTGTTTTTCCATTTCCATTTGTAATCTCTTTTCATCTACCTGCATCTGCAGTTTTAAATTTTCAGCATCTATTCTCTTTTGTTCAGTTAGTTCTTTCATTTTCTTTTCCTCCGACTTCAATGCCTTGGCATATTGAACAGTCGCAAATTCTTCTAATTTATCACCTGTCTTCCCAAGGGCTTTACCCTGCTCAATAAAGTACTCAAATGTAGACATGATGTCTAAAATGTGAGTACAGAACCTGAAATAATTAATTATCTTATTTCAATCTTAATAGCAACAAGACTTAATAAAGTGCTTGTATAATTACTATGTTTACTCCAATCTCTGTGGGAAACAAGACTTGACACCAATTTGTATTATCAGTTGTACAATAATATCACAAGTCACCTCTTAATTATCAGTGCACTACCCAAATCAGTGCATAACCATCAGTTATTTATCATAACTGCACTACAATAGTGCATAAGGAAAAAAAACCACCAGCTAGTTATGATAAGTGCACTATAGATCAATAGTGCATGAGCATATATGTAACAATAGTGAAAGCTAACTATGCAAGAACTATGCAAACAATAACAAGACAATGTAAACAATAACAAAGTACCAACAATGTAAACAAAACAAAGATCAAAGTCAATGTAAACAATAACAAAGATCAGAGTCAATGTAAACAATAACAAAGATCAACGTCAATGTAAACAATAACAAAGATCAGAGTCAATGTAAACAATAACAAAGATCAAACAATACGAAAACATTCGCATAAGTCAAATAAATAAACAGCGAAACTAAAAAGAATATGATGACAGAATGCGAAGATATGACAAACAAATGACGCTACAGTATATACACAACAATTTACGTGAAGAACTGAATAATAGAAAAGAGGAGACCTACAAATACAAACAATTGAAATCGAAACTAAAAAACAGAAAGAAAGAGAGAAACAAAAAAAAAAAAAAAAATATACAAAAAACGAAAATAAAGCACAACTCGTCACAACTAAACAGATATAGCAACGATTGTCGCTAGCAAATTTCACAGTAGGAAATTCGCACAGTCCCTAACGAAAACGCTAACAGTAGAACCTCTGTGACGTGGTATCATCTACTGAAAGACACCGCCCAACCGAGAAAACCCGCAGAAATATAAACATATAAATACAAATCCAAATAACATATAACATGTAAACATATAAAGAGTGCGAAAAATGTGATAGACAGAAGGCTCAGTTAGAACATAAGGGCACAGTTCACAAACAAAACAGGCCACTTAACTTCTATGTATCCACAACGTCAGCACAGTTCAGAACAGGATGTGATCAGCATTCTTAGGACAATGATCCAACGTTGATCCATATCTGCTCTCGTAAACTGCCATGACGAAGGAAATGAGCTTCTAACAGGAAACAGCTTCTGACAGGAAACAGCTTCTGAACTTGACCTTCTGAATCTGCAACAGTAATTCTGAGACCGGAACAGTTGTTACGGCACTTGTCCTTCTTCTCAACAGATCAGGAAATCCATTCGCTCGGTACTTGTCCTTCTATTTGTAGACAAACTTCAATACCGCCGAGCAGCGCCGGGTAGTTTCAAAATATCAACAACTGTCAGTACTGCTGCGTCTTTCAAAAAATTTCATCAAAGGTGATGAATAGCAACTGCAATGTTGTCTTGTAGTCTGCTGATGATGTCTGGGTTTGTTGACCCCCTTGAGAGTTGGTACCAGAATAAACCAACTATTGGCCACCATGAATTGATAAGGGTGGAATTAGGATGCCGTCAAATTACCACCTCTATCGACACCAGGTATTACAATGCAAGATGTGGGTGTCTTATCTGGTTTAGATTGTTGTGGTGTGTGTGTTGCAGTAGAACAGTTCAGGGTACACCACAGGCAACATGACGTGTAGAGTCATAAAAATGGTAACTTCGCTTTAGGTTTATACCATTTATTGCACGCCACAAAACAGTCATGATACTTATGTTATCATCAGCATAGTATAACGAATGCAGCATTCAAACTCATGTTAACTGACAGTCATGTAGGAGTCAATACTCAATAGTTGTATGGAAAACAAATATCATAGCGAAGCTTGATAAATAATACATATAACTTCTGCAACCGTGGTCCGCTGCAGATCCTTAATGTTCATAGACAATAATAATTATTCCTTCCTGATGCTAGCAGATCAGATGTATACAATACGTCCGTTTACTGTCTGCACGTGAGTAGCATACATGGATTACAGGTCAGCTCGACCTTTATAACCTTCCTAAGTCTAACCATCTGACTTGGACGTGATCTCTGATATAACGAATCCTGGAACACAGACAATAGTCTTGTTGGTCTAGAGCGACCCATAGATATATAACTAGTTCAGGTATAAAGATACCGATGACTTAATCCTAGTCAAAGTACCTCTCCATTTTGAATCACACAGGCGAGCAAAAAGGCGACAAAATGACGAACCTCTAGATGATAGCCTAAAGTTCGATACAAGAGGAATTACCTTATTTCGGAAAATCAACCATGAACATATGCCTCCAGGCAGGCTTGAATAATACGGGGAAATAGTCTAGTTAGCTAACTAACTCACAAAGACAATGTATTTCCCTCAGAGAATCACAAGACGCAGTCGCGTCCGCTCGCTAATCAGTCCATTTCTCAACTGCCCGACCTGGGCGGAACAACAAACGAAAACCAAGTCGAGACATGCGCAGAGTGACAATCTCTGAGTCGCTGTTCACAATAAGACGATTCTAAGAACATTCGAGATAAAAGTCTTACACAGTCGCGCCTTTTATGGACATGAACAGAAGCGTTAAGAAAGGTTTCAAACATCTACAACAGTTGACTGATACTACCAAATAAGGAGATATGGTCACGCTTCGTTCAAGACATTATAGACCGAACGTGTCTCTATACAAGAGGAGGTAAACTCATAAAAAATAGCAGTATCGATATATCGGGTTCTGTCCCTTTGACCATAAAATATATATAACATGCATTTCAGTCAAATAATGATCATACATACGAAAAACGATCATACAAAGACTTTGGAAAAAAGTAATTATTTGTGCGTAACAATAGCCATATCGATTTTTGTAATATGTGCGTCAAAATATGCACGCAACACCCAGTTTCACTGAATAAAGAGAAAACAACATATAAAATACTTATACATACTATTCCTCGGTTCTAACTTGCATTATAAACTGCAATCGTAGAGCTTGACTTATCGTTTAAAATTCCCGTGAAATAAGTTATACTAATAAAATCAATCATCATGAATTAGAAATACATACGTATTTCGTCAATACTTAATGGTGGATCAGTGCAGTTATAAGTTAGTTTAAAATATACTCGACTGATTATTAGCAATATAATAAAATTTATTTATAGCTGCATGAGTTTAAGCTAGAAATTATAATTTATTTCTTTCCACTGAAACACGTCAGCTAGAGAATATAACAGACTTACAATTTAATTACTTCTGCACAGAAATCTAACTAGTAAAATGAAATAAGCGATTTATCACTAAAACACTCAACATTACTAGATATATGTATATTTACCTCCACACAGAACTACAGATTAATACCACGAACTAGAATCATTCAATATAATGGTAGTCTAGAACTCGGCAAAATGTTGCCAAGAAACTAAGAACTTCGCAATACACAAGATATTCCTTCTAGCACTAGCGATCTGTCTACTGCAGATTTAGGAGGACGGAATGAAGTCAAGATACAGCTCCTGGGATAGATATATGAAACAGACAAAGGGTCCCACGTTATTTTCGAAAACCCGAAAACAGCGCCGGTCTCTCCCCCTTCCCGTCTTAACAATTCACATTTCCTCAGACACCAGCCATAAACTGCCAGACGCGTCTTCACACCTCCCGCTGAGAACTCTCATTTCTAAGCGATGCAGATGGCAGTTTCCACACCTCCCGCCGAGAAACTTAACCGTAGAGCGCCGTGTCAGATGAAAATATTAGACGATATGTCTGCCATCATGTCTGACTAGACGAAATCTCACACTATACGCTCACATCCAGGGGACTGACACATTATGCAATAAAATGCGTTTCTAAATGAGGAAAGAAACAGGCGAAAGTTAGAATGGGAAAATATATTTTGTCGCAAACTAACGAATGCGAAAAACAGGAAAAGGATAAAAGAGCGATAATAAAGTAGAGGGCACGGGTAGAAAAGAAAAGAATATAGAAAATTTATTGATCAGAAATCTCTATGCGACAGTAGGTTTATCGTCTGTTTAGCTAATTATCATTGTTTTTGTTTTCTCAATATTGATGTCCAATTCACATTCATGACTTATACTGTTCACTTGCTTCACTATTTCTTGTAACTCCTGTTCTCTTTCAACTAGCAACATGGTATCATCTGCATATCTAAGGTTTTTATTGACCTTCCACCCGATGTTCAGTACTAGCATTTCCTGTATCTGTTTAAAAAAAATTTTCTGCGTATAGATTAAATAAGTAGGGGGACAGCACACAAGCTTGTCTGACACCTCTTTTTATTTCTATATATGATGAGTAATTCCCACCAGGTCTTACTGTAGCAGTTTGCTCCCAATACAGGTTATTGAGCATTCTTATGTTGTAGTTGTTATTGTTAATCAGAGTCGACCTCACTGAACTCCGGGCAAACCCATAGGTGCTCAGTCTCCCTCAGCAAATGTCGAAGAGTATGAATGCTAATTGTACCTGTAGCTCGCTGGTTGTACATAGGACGGATACATCCTCTCTCACGTCCATTTCTGCTAGTCTCAGCCTTGTTTATTCATCCATTGCAGGGTCATTATCCAGCAGGCGATCATTAATTGCCCTTAGTATCTCTCCCTTATCCATGTCCAGTGTCCCCACTATGGGTGATCTCGAGGCCAGTTTGTCACCTCTCTCATTACCTCATACCCCTGCATGACGGGGACAGTAGATCCACATCAGTTCTTGAAGACTTGAGGATTCTATTGATGATTTCCATTCCTGCCGCAGCCATCCATTCTGAACTTTCCGAAGCATGGCTTGAGAGTCTGACAATATAACTGCCCTGGTGGATGGAGTTTCAGACAGCCACCTCAGTGCTTCAGTAACTGCCTTTACCTCCATTCTCATGCTGGAGGTTGTTGTCATGTAGGCTCCATTCAGTTCAGCGACGACCATACCCTTTATTCTTGCAGAGAAGCCCCATCCTGATTTCTCACCACGCACTACAGACCCATCAGTGTACACAATGGCGTCATCATCCCCAGCATGATAACTTATCAGTTGATTAATCTCCAGCTCTGCTTTTCCATTGCCCCAAAATCTGCACTCTCTGCCAAGGCTAATGATGGCCTGCTGGTAGTTTATCCAGTTCTCCCCTGACTTACTCCACTCCTCCCCTCTGGATACATTTTCAACCCTGGTCACCTGACCAATCGTAGCCTCTGCTTGTGCCATCCATGACATCTCCCTCTTGATTCTTGTTCCTTTGATGTCAGCTACGTTCTCGTGTAGTCGTCTGGTTACCCGCATATAGGCTTTTGCTTGGGCCATCGAATATCTGGATCTAATCGACAACAATCCGAGCATATATGTCATTGACACAATGGGGGTATCACACATACAGCCCAAAACTAGTCGCATTCCTTCATTCTGAATGCGTTCCAGTCGTTCGCATTGTGACACTGACAGCGTGAATATTCCTAACCCGTACTCGATTACTGAAATCACGAGCTGATGATACAGGAGAAACAAAAGTCTCTGTTCCAAGTGCGCAGCAGCCATTATTTTTAACAATCTTCAGACCGGAAATATAAAAAATTGTTCCAAAAACAGTTAATAGCCTCCCTTACCCTAACTGACTTCAGGTGTGGACTTGGAGGTGGACTTAAAAATTAAGGGATTTTTTTTTCTCCTTAAAGTTTTTTTTTAAATAATTTTTTTTTTCCCACTGTAGTAACTTAGTTTTTTTTTTTTTTTTTTTTTTGTCAGTTGATTAGTCTGATCTACCATTTATTTGGGTAGTCGTCTGTATTAGGAGCCTTAATTGCCAGATAATAACAGCGATAGATTAGATAGCTGATAACAGGAGGAGGTATCTCAGTGTATCCTTTTTCTTCCTTCTTTCTCGGGTAAGTCACAGTCAGCTATTTACAATGGCTGAGCGTGCAAAACTTAGACAAATGCTAAGAGAGGAAGCAAGAGAAGAGGGATTACAGGGAGAAGAAGCAAAGGCGTGTGTCAACGAAGAACTTGACAGATATGATGCGGAGAAGAAAGAAGCGGAAGAGCTCAACTGGAGCAGAAGAAAATTAAGGCAGAAATGGAAGCTCGCAGGGTGAGCAAAAGAGAGAAGGAGAGACAGCATGAGGAAAGAGAGAAGGAGAGACAGAGACAGCACGAACTGGCGCTTAAAACCCTCGAGGTTCAAAGCCGTGGGGCTGCCTCTACCTCCAGCAACGGAGACTCTCTACATCAGTCACAGATAACTGATCAATCCAGTACTCAATCTCCCCAACTCACAGCTATGTCCTTTGCCCCTGAATCCTTCCCAAGCCCCAATGAAAAAATTGACTGTTATCTAGAAAAATTTTAGAAAATAGCAAATCTGTACGGGCTAGAAAGGTCACGTTGGTGTTTGAAGCTTTCTCAGGCTTTAAAAGGCTCGGCGTATGATGCGTACGCTAAACTGGAAAGCAGTCCAAGACGATTAAGACATGTTGAAGAAGGCTTTGCTTGAGCTGTTCGAAATGAACGCTCTAAAATTTTTGCAACTGTTCCGTAACAGCAGAAATGAGAGCACTGAAACTTTTCACCAGTTCTCTTCCCGTCTGAAGGGGTACTTGACAAAGTGCCTGCAGCTTTCACAGCTTACCTCTACCTATGAAGGACTTGAGGAGTTCGTAGTAAGCGAACAAATAAAGAACACGTTGTCAAGTGACACCCGTAGATTTCTGGCTGAACAAAGCGCAGAAAAGCTAGAAGACATTTTGGAAAAGTCTGAGCGATATTACAGTGCGCTGGCCGAACTGTCAGGCACAAAACGTAAACCGACAGAAGAGCCTTCTCGGAAAAACAATCTAGAACAGTCCTCCCATTCTTCTCACCACCATAACCCCAGAGAAACTGTACCCCAGAATTCCCCTCCGGAAAAATCTAAATTCCATAAAAACAGGCATCCCACAAACAACAACAATTCTGATCCACCCCACCGGGCTACATGGCAGCGCGGCCAGAAAGGACAGGGTGACAAAGAGAAAACCCCTGCGCACGGGACAATTAATCAGAGCGAGCACACCGGGCCTCATCGCATAGGATGCTTGCAAACAGCCTCGCAAGGAAGAATTAATGTCAGTGATTCTCAACCTGAGGGGGAGAGGCCCTCAACGCGAGGTACTGTTATTTTGAACGGGACTTTAACATATTGTTTGTTTGATACAGGGTTGTCCTTTGATTGCATTGTAGCAAGACACTTGGTCAAGCCCGGACAAGAAACAGAAGAAACCGTCAAACTTTGTGAAGTTTTCAAAGGAAATGATGCATTTCGCTTCCCATCGCACTGGTGGAGATACACTCTGATTTTGTCAGAGGTGTGATCAAAGCGGCTGTTATGGATGACCCGATCTACCCAGTCATACTTGGCGGTAGATATGTGTTTATTGGGAAACCGAAAGAGCCAATTGTGGCACCAGTAACCACAAGAGGGCAAACCAAGAAGGAACGGGAGCCGGCGCTAAATTGGTTACTTAAGGAACTAAAAGAGGCGCAACAAAAGGACCCTACCTTGGAGCCCTGCTTTAGGAAACTGCCCATGGCCAAGGACCCCAGACACAACGGGGACATTTTTTCTAAGGATGGCGTACTTTATCGTAGAACGGGCAACCCTGAACAAGGGCATAATCAGCTCCTAGTACCGACGCAGTACAGAGACCAAATCTTAGAAATGGGGCACTCTCTTCCCTTTAGCGGACATATGGGACAAAACGCCACAAATCAGCGAATATCGACTCACTATTGGTGGCCAGGAATGAACTCTGATATTATCAGATATGTGAAATCCTGCGCCAAGTGCCAACGGGTGGCACCCAAGCATTGGACACCCCCAGTCCCCATCGGTGAAATGCCAATAGTGGGGACACCATGTGAATGGGTTGTAATCGACATTTTAGGACCCCTAGAAAGGACTAAAAGAAGGCACAAGTTTATCCTGGCCTTAGTCGACACTTGCACTTTGTGGGCAGAAGATATACCGCTAACATGCACGGATTCCAAGCATGTCGCAGAAGCCCTCGTGCAGATATTTACACGGTTGGGATTCCCTCAACAAGTTTTGACGGATAACAGATCCCAATACCGTAGCCTGTTGATGGATGAGATCGTGAAGATCGTGAGGAACCAGCACATCTACACAAGCCCTTATAATCCGGCCGGAAGTGGGTTAGTAGAACGTGTGAACGGAAGCCTCATCATGATGTTAAGTAAACTGGGACAACAGAAACCTGAAGATTGGGACCTTTTCATTCCTGCAGCCTTATTCGCCTACAGGGAAGTCCCACATTCCTCTACAGGATTTCCCCCAGCTACTCTCTTATTCGGCAGACCTATCAAGGGTCCGCTAGAAGCCGTACTTCGGTCCCTGACAGACCAGAAGGCTGATGAGACAGTCGTCTCAGCCAGTAAATAGGTGTCGGAATTAAAGGAAAGGTTAAAACTAGGATGGGATCTAGCAACGACCAACCTTAAGCGAGCGCGCGCAAAGCACGCTAACCGACACAGGAAAGCCGCGAAAGAAAGAGAATTGCAACCAGGAGAGAAAATTTTGTTGCTACCCCCAACCGGGAACAACAAACTACGTATCGGGTGGCAAGGGCCGTTTACCGTCCTTAAAAAGATATCAAGAGCTAACTACTAGATCTCTATTAAAGGACATGAGAAGGTCTATCATATAAATCTGTTAAAGAAATACTTGGAAAGACCGGTGCCGTCCTCCGAACATCTCCTGGCGGTCGCCATAGCTACCGAAGTTGACGAAGATGACGATAGTTGCAGGGAATTTCCACTGCAAACACACGGAATCTTTCAACGATGTCAAACTCGGCGACACTCTTTCAAACGCACACGGAATACATTCCAGAGAAAGAAAATTTGGGGCAGACTTCATGAGTAGGAATTGGACAACAAAGGATGAGGAAAATGAGATTGAAGAAAACAGTCACCCGGAAGCTACGGATACAGGTACTCTATTTCCATAAAGTAGACATGAATGGTTTCATGTCTTCAAGCGGGTAAGTACTGTGACAGAAGTATGTAAATATATTACATGATATCTATACGTTTTGCTTCCACCTGTTTTCCACCTTTTCTTCCTTATTAGTTAGGCACGTTTTGTTAACGCAGTACCCCTAACTCCGATTCGTTCATAATTTTGCCACGCCTTATTTTTTTCTTTTCTCCATTGTCTTAACAGGCACTGGGAATGTTTAAAATCAGACCGTTTCACGTGTAGAAAGAGGGGACGGGTCGAATATTTGTAGAAACAAGAGCGATAATTCAAAAATTGTACCTTTTGATAGAAAAAGAAAAGGGGGAGATAAGCTATTGAAGAAAATCAAGGGCGATTATACAAAAGTCGTACTTTTGTCAGGGGGAGATAATTAGTTCCCCCCACCCACCCCCTCATAGTTCGTTCTTGAATGTAATTAAGCTACGGAACGAGGGAGATCAAAAATACAGTTTGCTCGCTGCCGGGGTCTGGCGGTCGGTTAAAGGTGGCAAAAATTAACTTTGATTCAAAATTTGACCACGGAATTCCCCAAAGGTATTATGTCTCACACTGGTCAGCGACTTTTTGTCTATTTCATATATATATATATATATATATATATATATATATATATATATATATATATATATATATATATATATATATATATATATATATATATATATATATATATATATATATATATATATATATATATATATATATATATACAAGGGGATTGACATAAGTCTTGGGCCTGAGCCTGACCATGAAGCACATGTCACAGAGAGGTGAAATTTTGTATCGTGTTTATTCCTTTTCAATATATAGCCACCGTCTGAATTGACACACTTCTGCCCTCTCTGCTTGACCTTGAAAAGACCTTGGGAGTAGAACACCCTATTTTTCAAACTAAACCAGTCATCACATGCCAGTATAACCTCTTCATTGCTGTCAAAATGATTTCCTTTTAGCTGTTTTTTAAGATTTGGGAATAGAAAAAAGTCTGATGGAGCCAAATCTGGAGAATATGGTGGGTGTGGAAGAATTTCAATATTCAAATCGTTGGCTGCTAGCTGCACAAACCGTGCTTTGAGAGGGCGCTTTGTCTTGAAGCAGAGGAAGATTTTGAGTGCTCGTTATCCCTCGTTTCCTGGTCACACTCTTTCTTAGTTTGGTGAGAAGATCTGCATAGTACTGTCCATTAACTGTGTTGCCACGAGGCAGATAATCTTTCAAAAGGACACCTTTGCCGTCCCAAAAGACAGTCAGGATCACTTTTCCTGCAGATTTCAGCGCTCTCGGCTTGACAGGTGTTGGGGAGCCCGGGGTTTTCCATTGCATGCTGGCAATTTTGGATTCGGGGTCATAATGGTGTACCCAAGTCTCATCTACTGTCACCATGGTTCCATCTCCTTGTGTATTTCTGTAGGTGTTTTTCCCAGAAACATCAGAAATTTTATCACAGCTCTGGCCTCCTTCTTTTCCATTGTTTTGTCAAATCTTTGGAGCAGCAGATCCAGTCAATAGGGTACACTGCGCCGTGCACCATAGCGGGAAAACCCATTGAAGAAACAAACGCGTACTTCACACATTCAGTGAAAATATGATGAACTTTAAATGTGCCAAGTTTCATCTTCCTCCTGTGACTCCGTCATGGTCAGGCCCAAGACTTATGTCAATCCCCTTGTATATATATATATATATATATATATATATATATATATATATATATATATATATATATATATATATATATATATATATATATATATATATATATATATATATATATATATATATATATATATATATATATATATATTCCAGCTTTCCAACTCAGTTTATCTAGTACCCACAAAATTTCAGACGTCTAGCTTCGATATTCTAGATCCATTATACCAGTGGAATTTCTTAGTTTTTTTCGATTGGAGGTAGTCATTTTGTGTTGCGGTAAATATTTATAATAGCCTCTTGAGTTATTTAATTGTTAAGTCCGGCATTATATTTCACTAAGATTTTTCTGTGTTGAGTGATTAAAATATTAAAGTCCGTCATGATATTTCACTAGGATTTTGTGCTAACTGACTAGCGAATTAAAACAACATAGAGCTAACTTTTTAATTTAATTACTTGCTATTAACTAGTAAGACATATTTTGGTCAACTAGTAAATGCACTATTCATTATGAGTACTGACGAAATAAATATTTATTTCTAATTCATTATGAGCAATTTTATAAATGACTAGCACTTATTTCACGGGGTTTTTGTTAAACGATTAATAAGATATACCCTTGTGGTTTTCTAATTAAATTTAGTAGCCGAGTGGATTAAATTATACCTCTACGCGGGTTATTTTTAGGATAGAATACTGATTGTGGTTAATGTTGTACTTTTTTCTTCCTATAAATCTAGTATGGGTCACAAACCCAAAATCTACCAGCGGCCTTAATCTGAGAAAAGGGTCTAAGTCTAGTCCAACAAATACAAGAAAAGACATTCTTATTGCAATTATCGGGTCTTCGAGGTTGACCTGGTTGGCCTCTTGTCTCACCTGGAGAGAGATAGCGTCCCAAGATATGACACTAAGAATAAAATTTAACTGGACATTTAGCTACCCAGATTTCTTTTGCATTTTCATCTACATTCAGCCCGCTGTGGCGAAGAATACCAAATGTAACATTTCCTGATTACTGACCACTTGTGTTGTGGCGAGGATTTACCCAGAAAATATTTATCTACCTGACATTTTATTTAACTATCGAATATGTCAAGCTACTGTACACTGTGACATTTGATCTCGAATTTGTATTTCATACCTGAACTAATTGCTGTGACATGAACAGAGTCAATAATAAAAAATAACAAAGTAAGCGTTCACCAAATAAGATGATAAATCAGTCATTTGAGGAACTGGGGCTTACTTTGCCAAAAGAACCGACACTGAATCTGTTCCTGGAGCATGGAGATATGTTCAAGCTGTTGTCAACACTTATTTGGTAAGCGAGAATGAAAATGTGATCACATGTTTATCAGGGGGAGAGAAAGCAGGGATGAATATTTCTTATATTGTGTAATCAATGTACTCACTTTGTTGTTTGTTTCTTCTTATGTTTGCTAATACTGTTCATTTCAGGATATATTAAATTAGAAAACTCTGTTCTTTACAGTATAGTCAAATCCTATACCATAGTGCTAATCTTTTGACTTTTTGAGGGTTAATTAACTTCTTCTTGTGGGAACTTGTCTCAACAGAGGCGATTGCGCTTATGTGTCTATACTTACTTACTTACTTAGTCGTTCCCCTTCTACCGTGAGGTGTAGAGGTTTGGAAGAGAGAGCGCCAGACTATACTATCAGCTGTCTTCTTCCTGGCCTGGTTCCATTCTAGTCCTCGGTCCTTCAAAGATTGTCTAATGTTGTCCTTCCAGCGGACTGCTTATGTGTCTATTCCTTTATTAATTCTGTAACCTATGATTTTTATATTCTGATATTTTGATAATAACTGTTGTGAAGTTTCTTTATGGTAAATAAAAGTAACATAAAACTTAATTACCTGTGTCGGTCAGCTCGTCCCAATATCCCTACCCATAAATATAGTTTCACGTTTGTGCGTCTAAGTGTCATCACTTATCTGTGTGTGTGTGTATGTGAGTGGTTGATAATATATATTAATATATAGATATACTGTCTGATCAACAAATTTCTGTTGTAGAGATAGGCTGGACTAGAGTATCTTCTCAATCCAGGGACAGATTCTACCTTTCACCATTTCATTCGTGAAATCTATTTCTTTACCTCTCACTGAGTTACCACCTGTTCTAGTTCTATTCAGATGGGACCAAAATATATCTTAAATACCTATCAAAAATCTACGACAGCAACCAATCAAACTCCGTGAAGCTCGCTTGTTGACGAACCGTTTTTTATAATTGCGATCTACAGAGGAAGGAAACGTGTGTTAGTATACAATGGATTCGTGTGTCGTACAAGTAAATGGAGTGACAGAAAGTAATGACTGTGATTTCGTTTTTTGGGGGGGGGGGGGGGGATAAAACCAGCTATTTTCATTCCAAACGAATAGTTGCTGTGTGCATTTCTTTTGGAGAAAATTGAAGATAAATGCGTCAGCATGATGAAAACTGCTGTGTCGATCGTCTTTCAAAATGTGGTATAAGTCGAAATCGGAACCAATTATGGAAAACTTCATGTAGAAGGAAAGCAGAAGTTCTGTAAAGTAAAAGGATGTATAGATAAAAGTCATGGATAACAAGGTTGAGAAGCACGAAGAAGATTTCTGGACCAAACTAACACAACTCGATTGAGACTGCATACAAAACACTAAAATACACTGCCTGGGAAACTGTGACGGTGTATTGTTTTCCGAGACGCCCGCTCTCCCCCTATAAAAAGGCCAGCAGCGGACGTTTCAAACTGTACACACACAACAGAAGACAGATAGATTGAAGGAAGGAGACTCTTGCGAAGGCTAAAACCTTTTACCATCTATATGCCATGCAGCTCTACCTCACCAAACTGAGTCTGTTCTGTACTTTGCATCTATCCTAAGAGGGCATGTAAATTTATGAATAAATAATTGTTTTATTGCAGCTCATTTTAATAGTATCAGGATCAGACCAGAGGACTGAACTGAAATTAAGTTGTGGATGTGTAAAGGAATTCGATGCATACGAACGATTATCATGATTGTCATTTGGAGTGGTCAATTAAAAGTTATTATACTGGAGCAATGGACTTGGCACTCCAGAATGTGAAAGGCAAAGGTAGCATCATAATTATGTATAAAATGTATTAGATTGTATTCAGGTATTGTTTTATAATGTTTATGCAGATTGACACCTGTCTTGTCTCGCTATCCTGATCAGAACAGATCCATGTATCAATCATATACATGCAAACATTCTGAACACTCTCATTCGTGTACACGCAGGCTTGTGGAACCTATGACCAAAGGCTAGCCACTTGTCACATATTGTCTCCATGTTTATTCCTGTCATACTCCAGAAAGAGGTCTAGAATTTTAGATCAATAGTGCCTTCCTGGACCAACGCAGGAGCACCATATATTGCCTTCTTGATTCGTGTAACCTGCCCCATCTGTGCTTCTCCGTATTTTTTGCCGATATGTCATATTAGGGCTTGTTGTTTTGTTATTCAATTTTCTGCTTTTGATTTTCGTTGATTGTTGAATTAATTGTTACTTTATTATTTAGGTTTTTGTATTTTATTTGCTTTATTATTGCTCTTCACCTGTGTTGTTATATTTCATATATATGTGTTATATACTGAAAAGGTGGGTTTTAATATGTTGAGGATTCCTTTTAAAGTTACTAATGAACTATTAAGATATTATAATTGATGACTGGTCTTGGAGATTGAATAAATGGTGATGGGTGTTACCTTAATGGTTACACTGTTCATACGCCCACACAGAGCAGAACAGTAATTCTTATATCACGCGAATGTTGAAATATCAAATTCTGTAAGACTAACATACCACTGCTACACACGAGATACTGTTAGTGAATTCAATCTGTTTGTTGACCTAGATTTCCGCCACCCAGGCTATTTATGGTCATGCGTTACTACTGTCATGACTACTGTTTTCCTACCGTGTTAAATGTTGCAGTGAGTGTGCGTGGGTACATTCACACGCCACAGATATGCACGTACGAGTCGTGGAACTACAGGTGACATTTAACATAATTTATTGTCACAATACGTTCATATGAAATACACATAGTCAAACATAACTCACAACAAGAAAGTACTATAGTCACATCTCCACTTCTCATAATCATTAGCGCTCTACAACATCAACACTAGATCCTCTCAGCAACGGTCGGCATCACCGTGCTAATGTAATAAATAAAGGCCTCCTTAAATATGCTTCATCAAAGACGCTCTCAACATTGGCGCTCTAATATAATATGGATCCTCACAGCAAACGGTCATCCTCGCCGTGCTGACAACATGAATAATAATGGCCTCCTTAAATCTTCTCAATAAAGACGCTCTCAACATTGGCGCTTTAATGTAGATATGGATCCTCTCAATAATAACAATGGCCTCCTCAGATATGCTTCATCAAAGACGCTCTCAACCTTGGCGCTCTAATATAATATGGATCCTCTCAGCAAACGGTCACCCTCGCCGTGCTGACAACATGAATAATCATGGCCTCCTTAAATCTGCTCAATAAAGACGCTCTCAACCTTGGCGCTTTAATCTAGATATGGATCCTCTCAGCAAACGGTCATCCTCGCCGTGCTGACAATAATAAATGGCCTCAAACGATGCTTCTAACATCATCATTATAATAAATAGACAATGGATCCTTTTTCCCAGCAAACGGTCATCCTCGCCGTGCTGACAATAATAAATGGCCTCAAACGATGCTTCTAACATCAATAGTGAATACTCGCGGCAATTTCTCGCAAGACTGCACTCCCTGGCAGTTTGCAGTAATCTCGCCTTCACTCATCTTGACATTTATATATTCAAACATAAGTCCTGGATCCTTACCTCTTCAAAAATACTCACAAACACAATTCTCCAATAAACTCAAGAATTATAGGCCTACACAAATAATGGCCTCTATAACTTTTGCACTGCGCAGGCATACTCAAAACACACACTGTAGGACCGACCTCTCCCGTCGGTACCCAAAAACAGACTGCTCTCAGTTCACACACTAGACCCGCCTAAAAAAGACACGAGACTCGGTTGTTTAAAAAACACAACTCAGTCTCGATAATTGCATGGGCTAGTCCCACGAGCTTACTCACAGCTCAAGACAGTTCAGAGAAAAAACATCTCCGCGATTTGAACTGCCCAGTGTTCGCCCCGCTTACCGAATTGGAGACTTCTCGATCATACGAGGGAATTCCCCTAATACATTTTTTAACTTAACATCAGCTTAACCAAGCAACGTAACCCGCAATCGAATCTATTCGCTTAACATTTTCAAGATCACTCCCCTTGCTAATATTTACTCTGTATCAGTTGCCACACCGCCCGGGAAAAAAATGATTTATCATTTTTTTTGTTGAAAATTTAAGTCCCAAAAATTTAGAAATAAATGAAATTATATTATATGGCTACCAAAAAATGTATCTATCTAAAAAATGTACCTATCAAAAAATGTACCTATTAAAATAGTACATCTATAAACAATTTCAGCAATAAATGTAAAATTACAACTAAAACATCAAACATAATCAATCAAATATCCCAATGAATGTTACCGATGTAAATTACAACAAAAGCATCAATCATAATACAAGCATACCAAAATTAATCTTAATACAACACAAAGCTAAGTACATTTAGTACAAGTAACAACCAATAGAAAGTGAAAGAACAAGATCAAGCAACAGAAGAATGATCTGTAGTAAAGGAAAGTAAGAGATCGGCAAATGAGCAACAATTAACAATACCACATAATAATCAATAAGTAAACAATTTCATGTAAAATAAATACAAATTTACCAAAATACTAGTTACATTATATTAAGATATATAATTAACTCAAGAATACAACGAATGAAAGTATAAGTATAGAAAGAAGAAGAAGTATACAAGTAGAATGAAGAGAAACGAAGATGTGATACGGAAATATAAACAAGATATAAACACATATCGAAAAGACGACAAAAAAGATAGAATGAAATGAAGAATAATCATTAAAGACGAATGGAAAGCAAAGGTATGAACGCATAAAAAGTCAATAACAATACATACTAATAAATGTTTAGATCAGACAATATCTTTCAAAAATTAAATACAAACATGATTACAAGGCACAAAACAAAATGTCAAAGTATATCCATACTAACACCAAAAAAGAATAATTCATAACTAAACAAAGTCTAATAAGTAATTTAACTAAGTTACAAAAGTTATACTTAACTGAAAATAAATTATAAACCTTACACAAACAAATAATAGCATTTGCGATAACTAAGTTTTGACCTAACGCAAAATCAACCGTTAAATAATAAAAATACATCATAATATCAAATAAGACAAGTTTCCAAAGAAGTAATATCCCTTTCAATCATAGGGCACACAAAAATAAATTACAATGCCAAAAAACAATTTTTTTCCCAAAATTACCATACAAAATATTTCAGAACGATAAGTTATCAAAAAATAAAATTATTATTTAAGTAATTCTAAGTCATAACTAATAAACTAACAATGAAATTAACTTTTAACAAAATGAGAGAAGCATAAAATATCTTATCTCTAGACAAACACTTATATCATTTTTTTTTCAAAAAATACATCACCAAAAAAAAACCGAAGACAAATACGATGTCATCTGTATTTCAACTTTCCAACATACAAACATAACATAATGTTACAACAATCTGTCCATCTTTTAACAAACAAAAGTATCAGATGTGTCTATCAATTTTACAAAAAAGTTCAATTTAATTTATAAGTTAATTCTGATTAACAATAGCGTTGAGCTTCAGTGTTTATTTAACTGTAAATTTATATCTTACTCAGCTTAGTATGATATATTATAAATAAATCTAAAATTTAATGGTACAATAAGATATGAAAAAGATCCTATAAAAATATCTTCAAAGTTTTTATAAAAAATATTTATCAAATTAATTTGTTGCAAAAATGTTGAAAAAAATCTTATTATTTAAATTCTAGGTACTATGCTCTAACAAGATCAATGTTTCACCATATGTTAACAATTTAAATACACAATTATTTCTAATACATGCAAGATAATTCTACAAAATCATATTACACAACATAACAATAAATTTATATAATTATCCTGACAATTACAGCTACAACCCGAAAAATATACAGAAAAATGAGCACATGTTTGACACCGCTCACTGCATTTATCAAAAATTACACACAAATTATTACCAACACATATGTTACACACAATCAAAACAGAATAGTATACAATTGCATAAAAAATTGGACTGGTACATTCGAAACAGTCATATATGTTCCACACAAAAAATATATATTTAGCAATCAAATGATGCATCAAAATGAACATCATAATGTTTCAAAGAAATTACCAATATTTTAATACAACATCATATGATATATTATCGACAGAATACAATAACATGTACTATTCTAAAAAATAAATCAGCAGTAAAAAAAAAATATATCCCGACAATCTGTCAATAATTCTTGATCCTCCAAAAAGTGACTCGTCAGATGTATAGCGAGACGCTAATAGGTTCTGCTTGATAGATAATCCACATTCTTCACGAATAATGTCAACAAGTGCGCCAACTCATCACAACGTCGCACGCTACGAGACAATACAAATGAAAATTTCTATTAATCATCTGTTAGATTTAATAAGGAAAACGGAAAATCAACTTTCACGTTTACCTATCCCTTGGGGTGAAGTAGAGTCTTGGCCCCTTTTCACACACCTCAACAAGTCCTCCTTAAACGATGTAAACATCACAGAAGGCTTAGCGATCACTTGACCGTAACGAAAGTTCATCTTCGTTGTAGGCTGAAAAAAAATTACTACGTTCACAAGAACGAGATGACCTTTCGACACCACTAGTGTGACAATCAATAATGTTATTACTTTGCTTGTTAATAACTTTGCTCTCATGTGGAGCACAGCTAACCTGGTTACAATTTCTATAATTGCTGTTAAGAACATTGTTATTTGTTCTATTGACACAGTTGTACTGTTTTACATCCCAGTTAGCATAATTACGATTAGCATTTCCTCTTGGATAAAAATATCTACTAGATAGAAATAGCTTTTTATCAACAAATTTATTACCAGATTGACACTCTTTCACATAATTATTTCCAATATAATTTCTAACACTCTCAGGATCACGATACTGTGATCTGTCAAATTGTTTCTTGCTTTTAGGCACAGAAACATTACTATATGAAGAAATCCCTTGGTACATTTTAACCTCAGGGTTATATCTCCTATCAAAAGTATTTTTATCCTTGTTTGTGGCAGTGTGTTTAAGAAATGGGTCACACTGACTTGACTGGGTATGACCAAAAGATTTAACCATATCTTTATTGTTTTTCACAAAATATGTTTCCTTCCTGGAATAAGGAGTTCTATCTTTCTTCCCTACTATCAAGCCATCAGAGTTCTCACCTAATACTTGGTTTGTTTTTAACAACCTGAATTGGAATTTATTATTAATTCTTTTGTTATCTACAGGACTGTCTAACACTGTAGATTTTCCTTTGCTAGTTTGCCACCAGGAACCAATATTGCTAAAAATCATCGGCATTGCGTTGAAAGTTATATTTCCCTCGGAAAGATTTCTGTCCATCATTCTTAACTTTAGAGTCCGCAAAAAGTGTATAGGACTGACTTTTTGCTTTATGTCTTTCACTGTCAACACTGACAGAAGACCACCTTTTTTTCTTTAAGAGAATGTCAAGTAGACCATCTATTCTCATTCTGGCTTCTGAAATTTGAATATCCTTAAGTGCAATCTGCTCACTTAATTTATTGTTTAAACTTTCAGCTCTTAAAACTTTACAGCTTTCATCTGCTAGCATATTTTCAAACTTAGTGACTTTCTCTTTCTCAACCATCAACTCTACTAATGTCTCTTTCTCATACTGTTCTTTATTTGATCTCAAATGAGTCAATTCTAGTTGTAGAGACTCAATCTTAATATCATCATTGTCATTATACATAATCTCATCATTCTTCTTAAGGGGTACAATATTCATGTCCTTAATTTGATCACTGAGAATCTCATTATCATGCCTCACCTCATGAAGCATTTTTATATAAGTTTGCTCATGTTCATTGTTCTCCATTTTCAATTTGTCATATATTTCTCTCCTTTCTTGAAGTTCCTGAGTTAGATTTCTAACTTCACTATTGTTATCCTTAATCTGAGTTTCTAACTCTTTGATTTTACACAATGCTACACTCAATGCTGTTTGAGTACTAGCAAGCTCTGAGTTTGATTTGCCTAAATCATCTGTAAGTTTAGAGACTTTTTCATGTAACTGTCTTACTTCAGCAGTACATTCTATGACACTTTCCCTTTGCTCTAGGGTACTCTGTTTTATATCCAATTGCTTCTTCTCTTCTAGCATCCTTTTCTTATACCTCTCATCACTTTCATGAATTAGCTTTTCACATATCAATCTATTTATTTCAGACTCAGTCAGCTCACGGTCTCCAAATCAAAATAGTTCACGGTATTTTTTTTTCCTCAGGATCTGTATCATAGTCCATAGTGACTTACTTACTTAGACAACAATATATGTATTAATTAAACTTTCACCTCACCAAGCCAATTATCTTTTCAAGAAATTGCAATTATTTCTTAATTACTGTACACCAATTTCTGTTATAGTACCTATATATAGCATACATTATCTATGCATCAACATATTCTACATCAATCGATACCATTATCGACAACACAACGACAATTATCAACAGAATAAGTGATGGATAGTATAGGCAGACTTGCTGAAATGCAGAAAAGTGGCACAATCTACACAGAACAAAATAACTTATCTTAATATTCTTCCGTCCCTTCCGCCAACACTCCAGATATCACAAAGTTCTGCAGATAAAACCGTTCCAGCGCAGAAAGGTACACAAACTAGATTTTCTTCTCTTCAGGTTCTTGCAAAAGTGTAGAATGCGCTCAACACAGCATCAGCACGTACAGCATACAGGAAACGCAGCACAGCAACTTCCGTGACTTTTGACTTGAGATAATCTGCAAACGACTCCTCAAAAACACTTCACATTTAGTTAAACTTGACTGTCTACCATTATCTGTCAAATTCCCACTGTTATATTCTATCGTGTTGGACACAGTTAACCAACTAGGTCGAGGACTACGACACAATGCGAGGATACATAAGCCACGCCCACTTAGGGCTCTCCTATCACGCGAACTCCGTGGATTCCATTCCGTTAAATAAACTGGCCCACCAAATGTTATATACTGAAAAGGTGGGTTTTAATATGTTGAGGATTCCTTTTAAAGTTACTAATGAACTATTAAGATATTATAATTGATGACTGGTCTTGGAGATTGAATAAATGGTGATGGGTGTTACCTTAATGGTTACACTGTTCATACGCCCACACAGAGCAGAACAGTAATTCTTATATCACGCGAATGTCGAAATATCAAATTCTGTAAGACTAACATACCACTGCTACACACGAGATACTGTTAGTGAATTCAATCTGTTTGTTGACCTAGATTTCCGCCACCCAGGCTATTTATGGTCATGCGTTACTACTGTCATGACTACTGTTTTCCTACCGTGTTAAATGTTGCAGTGAGTGTGCGTGGGTACATTCACACGCCACAGATATGCACGTACGAGTCGTGGAACTACAGGTGACATTTAACATAATTTATTGTCACAATACGTTCATATGAAATACACATAGTCAAACATAACTCACAACAAGAAAGTACTATAGTCACATCTCCACTTCTCATAATCATTAGCGCTCTACAACATCAACACTAGATCCTCTCAGCAACGGTCGGCATCACCGTGCTAATGTAATAAATAAAGGCCTCCTTAAATATGCTTCATCAAAGACGCTCTCAACATTGGCGCTCTAATATAATATGGATCCTCTCAGCAAACGGTCATCCTCGCCGTGCTGACAACATGAATAATAATGGCCTCCTTAAATCTTCTCAATAAAGACGCTCTCAACATTGGCGCTTTAATGTAGATATGGATCCTCTCAATAATAACAATGGCCTCCTCAGATATGCTTCATCAAAGACGCTCTCAACCTTGGCGCTCTAATATAATATGGATCCTCTCAGCAAACGGTCACCCTCGCCGTGCTGACAACATGAATAATCATGGCCTCCTTAAATCTGCTCAATAAAGACGCTCTCAACCTTGGCGCTTTAATCTAGATATGGATCCTCTCAGCAAACGGTCATCCTCGCCGTGCTGACAATAATAAATGGCCTCAAACGATGCTTCTAACATCAGCATTATAATAAATAGACAGTGGATCCTTTTTCCCAGCAAACGGTCATCCTTGCCGTGCTGACAATAATAAATGGCCTCAAACGATGCTTCTAACATCAATAGTGAATACTCGCGGCAATTTCTCGCAAGACTGCACTCCCTGACAGTTTGCAGTAATCTCGCCTTCACTCATCTTGACATTTATATATTCAAACATAAGTCCTGGATCCTTACCTCTTCAAAAATACTCACAAACACAATTCTCCAATAAACTCAAGAATTATAGGCCTACACAAATAATGGCCTCTATAACTTTTGCACTGCGCAGGCATACTCAAAACACACACTGTAGGACCGACCTCTCCCGTCGGTACCCAAAAACAGACTGCTCTCAGTTCACACACTAGACCCGCCTAAAAAAGACACGAGACTCGGTTGTTTAAAAAACACAACTCGGGCTCGATAATTGCATGGGCTAGTCCCACGAGCTTACTCACAGCTCAAGACAGTTCAGAGAAAAAAACATCTCCGCGATTTGAACTGCCCAGTGTTCGCCCCGCTTACCGACTTGGAAACTTCTCGATCATACGAGGGAATTCCCCTAATACATTTTTAAACTTAACATCAGCTTAACCAAGCAACGTAACCCGCAATCGAATCTATTCGCTTAACATTTTCAAGATCACTCCCCTTGCTAATATTTACTCTGTATCAATATGTATAATTATATACACATTACGTGTTGTGTAGTGTCTATAACATATCTCTTTAACCTGTCTATATTTCTTGTCCTTGTTTATTTGTAACTATACACATTACGTGTTGTGTAGTGTCTATAACATATCTCTTTAACCTGTCTATATTTCTTGTCCTTGTTTATTTGTAACTGTCCCTGACGAAGGGTGAAACCCGAAACGTCCCGTGTTTCTTGTGTACCGTTAATGTGTAAAACTGATCTCATTCCTTTTTATTTGTTTATTTATATTTATTGTTGGCCTGGTACAAGATCTACTACTGATATTGCTTTGAAGTATAACCACAGGTCATTCACAGACCCTAATGTTAAGTATTCAGTGTGACAATTCAAACAGCCATTGGGAGTGGTCAACAGAGAATTAAACTATTGTGTCATGATGAAGAAACTGTTCTAGAAGATAAGCAAGACAAGTGACATTTTAGTCTTAAAGTAAATTTGATAGAACATTCTGTTCAATTTGAAGATTCCGGCAAGGTCTTTTTGTTAATTAATAATTTCAACTCAACTATTGAATAATTGTATAATTAATCTTTGTTCATCCAATTTCATAATTTTCATCATTCATAATTTACACAAGAAGAAAACCAAAGATAGATGTACATAATAAATGATTCAGTAATTGTAATCCTCTGACTTATCAATTTTATATTGTTGCATTTTGAATTTTACTGAATTGTTGTTAGTTACTAACGAAGGTGACATCTTAGGCTCTAACTTAATCTGATTACTTTCTGAAGTAGAGACCTTCACAGCCGTGACTATCCTGTGATACCAGTGCTCTTCTCTGACATTAGGACTATATTATTTTCAGACATAATTCTTTTTCTGTTCTATCAGTAACTTCTACTGACAACTATACTCATAAAAAACCTTTCACCACACTCTGTCAAAAGCCTTTTTATAGTTGAAATCACAATTGACATTTTCCAATTTCCAGCACTACTCACTTTCATGTTGATACTTTTTGGCAAAAGCAACTTTCTGGATAGCATTGTACTGCTTCAAGAACATGGGCGTATTTGCTTGCCCTCCTCATCACATGATTTAATATTCCACATAAATAAAATTTAATAGACTATTCTTGTCGTCTTCTTGTACATCTCCATGCTTCTCTCTATTTTGGCGTTTGTCCTGCTTCTTAGCCTCAGAAAAACAATAACATTCTCCAGATGCAATATTGGAAGCACATCTCATCGTAATTTGATATTTCTTATGAGACTAAGAAGCTAAGACTCGCCTAATAACTGTTGAAGTACGCACTCTGTTGGTTATTGGGTTTTGACTTGGTAACAATGACTTGGCTTCGATGACGGGTCATTAGTGCGACCTGCAAGACATAATACCGGAAATTTACCATGAATCGAAGCATCATTTTTTTGGGTGATGCCTAGATGGTAGGGAGGATACTGTGATTCGCTTGCATAGCTATGCGGGGCTGTCGCACGGAAGGTCTTGGGTTCGAGACCTGGGTAAGCCACTCACGTCTGTCGTTTTTCTGTTGTCTAGTGTTCTACTTCTTTATTTTCTTACGAGTGCCTGAAAACATACCTTTATGTTTGTCTAATATTTATTTACTGTTTACCGGCTTCGGATTTCCCTTCCTTATGTGTTATAACGTTATAATGTACCATAACGTAATGCATTTAAGACGTTGACGCTAATAGACAGCACACACAAAAAAAAGACAGCCAATGATGTGAGATTAGCGTGCAAAGATTTCGAGACCAAAATGTCGTTTATATACACGAAGGGCCGGCCAATTTTAATTCATATTTCATTTAATTCGACACCGTTTGTTATCAATTTCCGGTGTTGGTAATGTAGTATGGGATTGAAAAAGGGGAATCCCTGAAAGACTACTGTAAAGCATAACAATCTTGCAGTATAGAAAGACAATACGTTATCTAGCAGAACTACTTTATACAATTTGAGGAGGAGCGATATATTTGACAAATTGGATGCTATTGTGCAGAATAAGCGGGACTAGAAGCTTATGCGGGGATTACAAGTCATATTTGTTCATTACTTTGTACTGGCAACTAAAAATAACTTAGCAGTCAGTTGAGTTTTGGTCCTACTTTCTTAGAATTCCCGAAGCAGTTTGTATCGTGCTTTGGAGCAAATCGAGGACCTGAGACGGAGAAGTGAAAAGGTTAAGATTTAACTACGGACTGTGTTCACCACTGTTATGAGAATGACCGTACTTGATTTCGAAGAGCATTGTATACACTTTCATGTTTGGACTACATTGTTTATTGTTACAGCTGCATATACTATCCATTAATGTAGCAGGATGAGTCATATTATATCTAACTTTTTACTTCAGAGGTGCGGCCATCGTGGATGCATATTTGAACAAGTTGTAGCCCAAAAAATGTTCTTAACATCCGTGTAACTGTAGTGTTAGTGATGTAACCAAATCACAGTGAATGGTTAGCAGAAGACACCACCTTCTAGTTCTCCGTATATAGGCCTATGCCTTATTCGTATCCGAAGGCTAGTTGGGATATTAAATGTTTGTTTTCAAATGGAAAATTTGCGTCCACATTTGCAGAAAAGAGTGGTTCCGTAAACTAAGTATTTTGACAGTAATGAGTTCAGGCAAAAAGTTGTCATGTTTAGAAGTGATTATCCATCTTTGTTATGATTCATCCTAACCCCAAAAGAACAGGGATTCTTAAGGTCTTCAGATCCCGTGGAGGTTATTGATCTGTGTCTCAGGAGTCCCCCTACAAGCTCATCCAGTTAATTTAGTTCATTTAAGCATTTTCATAAAGAAATCTCGTTAAGACAAATTGTAGCCTGTATGGCAATCCCAGCAGAATATGGTGTTTCAGCTTTTTATTAGGAAATAGCCAAATATTCATGGCAGGAATTAGTGTTGTTAATTAATCTTTATTCTTTGTTGAAGTTCTCAGCCCTCTTGTAGAATGTTTGAGATACCCAGTGGTGTGACCACAAGCGACACCTAATCAGGTCACATTAGACCATTTCACAGTGCATTAAGACATCACAAGTAAGCCAAGCAACTTAAAGGGATGCTTAAACATAAATAACACATAAGGAAGGGAAACCCGAGGCCTGTAAACAGTAAATTAATATTAGACAAACATAAAGGTATGTTTTCAGGCACTCGTAAGAAATAAAGAAGTAGAACACATGGACAACAGAAAAACAACAGACGTGAGTGGCTTACCCAGGGTTCGAACCCCATACCTTCCGTACGACAACTCCACCTAGCTATCAAGCGAATCACACTGACCCCACGGCCAGCTAGGCATCCCCATAAAAAGATGCTTTACTGGCTATTTATCAGTAAGAAACACAAGATAACACCGGAAGTATACAGTGGGCAACTCAGCCCCTTAATGACGCAATCACTTCTGTTGTTCCTCTATTAACAGTATGTGTCAGTCCAAACAAGACAAAGACCTTGATACTGGGTCCAGTAAATAGTAGAAGACTAAAGGACAATAGTATAGAACAGTGGGTAGGTTTCTGGTATTGTATGAACATAAATAACACATAAGGAAGGGAAACCCGAGGCCTGTAAACAGTAAATTAATATTAGACAAACATAAAGGTATGTTTTCAGGCACTCGTAAGAAATAAAGAAGTAGAACACTTGGACAACAGAAAAACAACAGACGTGAGTGGCTTACCCAGGGTTCGAACCCCATACCTTCCGTACGACAACTCCGCCTAGCTATCAAGCGAATCACACTGACCCCACTTATGGGGATGCCTAGCTGGCCTGTACCACAACCCTTCATATGTTCTTACAGAGGTAGTTTCTTTAGCAACTGGTTTTACACGGTGGGGGTTGCCAATAACATGCAGAACCTCACAGTAACTACTTACAACATGTCTGGTGGGAGCAGTGGTCCCATACTTTCTTTGTTTCATCCAAGATACTCAAGACAGAGTTAGTGGGAAGGTGGTCAAGAATATGATAGACTAGTACATTGATCAAAGAGATGAACATTTTACAGTCCAAAACAATAGCGAGCTTGGGTGGTCAGAGTTACTTGTTTTCTGAGAAGAGTCTATGGCACCAGCAAGAATCCACATCAAGAGTCTTTCTTAGAATCAATTACTTTGCCTAAAAAGCCTGGAGCTGTTAGATATGAACTCCATCAAACAACCTGATGGTAGCCTCATGTCATCATCATAAAGATATTATTAACTCTTACATATATACGGCTCGCCACTTGAAGTGGTGAGCCATTGGTTCCAAATATACAGCTGGCCCTGTGAAGTGGCGCCACCAGTAATTCTCTATCGGCAAAGTTTAATGAAAAATTGTCAATGTTTTATCCAATCCAACATTTATAAAGTCACTTCCTTTAATCAATCTGTTTACAATTTCAGCGTGGTGTATTTTTGTTCATTATTACGTTCGATTTTTAGTACCTTTGTTCGGCTGTTGACCGTAAACAAATTTTTTCTAACCAAAATGGCTTCATCTTCAAACGATTGTGAGCAAAGGTTATCGGCTGTGCAAGCAGCACGACTTATTTCTTCTTGGACTGTACATGAGGATGATCAGTTATCGAGTGACGATGACAGCAGATTCAGAATATATTTTGCCCAGCGAAGATATATGTAGGCCTAATCAAAACACTGAATCAGATGAGAAGGGAGCGTTTCCCCTATATGGTTCTGTCAGTAGTACTAGTACTAGAAATGCCAGGCCAGTGAAAAGACAACAAGGAAAAGGTAAAGCTCCCATGAAGAAAAGATTAAGAGAAGATAGGCCTACATCTAGATCACCCCATAGAGAAGCAGAATCCACAAGTACTGATGGTAATACAAGTACAATGAATGAGGAAATTAGGTGGTATGAAGTTGATGCTGGCTCAACACAAAATGCTTTCCACTTTGTACTGCCTCATGCTAGGATTACAGGTGTGAATCCAAATGTTATACCTGATGATTCTTCTGCATTTTATTGTCTCAAAGCTCTTTTAACTAATGAGATTATAGATAAGCTTACTGTTTCTATAAATGAATATGCTGATCGACTATGTCAGTCAAATTCAGAAACGGCAACAAAAAGATCTGTCTATCAAAACTGGTATCCAGTTACATCTCCAGAACTGTGCAAGTTTTTTGCTGTGACAATAGCAATGGGGATTGTGAAAAAACCAGCCATTAGTGATTATTGGTCTAATGAAGGCTTTATGCAAACTCCCTGGTACAGACATATGTTTACACGGAATAGGTTTCAGATGTTATATCACACGATGTTTCATGTGAGTGATGTAGACGCACAAGGTAAAGCAAAGATCGAACCGTTTCTACAGAAAATGTTATCTAGATTCCAGGAAGCATTTTACCCTTACAAGGAGCTGTCTTTGGATGAAATGGTAATTGGGTGGAAAGGCAGATGGGCTCACAAAATGCTCAGTGCCTCTAAACCCAAAAAATATCATGTGAAGACATTCGGTCTTTGCGACAGTAGCACAGGGTATGTAGTAAATTTGTTGATATACTTTGGGGCCAATACTTCTTACAGTCCAGATATCGATGTACAGTAAATAGCCAGCAAGCCATCAAAGTTTTTGACACTTTGCTACAACCATGTGGAAAAGGTCATCACATCTATGCTGATCGATATTACACAAGTGTGGCGTTGCTTCAATATCTGAATAACAGGAGTCATTATTTCACTGGGACTGTCAACGTTAATCGAAAAAACTTCCCTAAAGAGCTGAAAACTACACAGCTAATGCATATGGAAATGAAATGGTATATGGAGCAAGAAAAAAGATTTTTATGTGTAATGTTTAGGGACAAATAAGCAAAAAAACCATGCATTCTTGTATCAAGCTGCGCAACAGTGGAAAGCAAGGACATCACCAATCGCTTTGGTGAAACAAAAAATAAACCACTGATGATTGATTATTACAATCAACGCATGAATGGATGGGACAGAGTGGACCAAAGCATTGTAACATATGGCACATTTAGCAGAAGAACAAGAAAGTGGTGGAAAAAAATTTTCTTCTGGATTTTTGAAATAGCTCAGCTCAATGCGTATAAATTATTTGCACTGTCAAGAACAACAAATGCCAAAAAACAGAGCCGTCTCCAATTTAAACGGCAACTTGTCAGTGAGCTCTCTCTTGTTGCTGCTGTGAATTTCCAGCAAATTTCTCCCAGGATTGGACATGGCAATCAAGTGAACAATCCAGTTAACAGACTAGGAGGAACAAACCATATTATTAAAAAATCAAAATTTCATCGCAACTGTGTCGTTTGCAGCACCCCTCAAGTAAAGGTCAGGACATCCTTTTATTGTGAAGGATGCACAAATAATCCCCATCTACATCCAAATAACTGTTTTGCTGCTTATCATCAAAGGAAATAGTTTGTGGTAAATGTAAATATCAGTTGTGTATAAAGTTGTGTACATAGTTTATTTTCATCATGATTTTTCAATATGTGACCTGAACATTTCAAAAGGAAACAACATTTTTATTTATTATTCAAAACAACTGAAACTTGTCTGTGTTCCGTATAATTGGATGAAAGTGGTTCTAGGAGTTCCAGGCTTCCAAATTGGATTATTTTTGTGGGTAAGTACAACTTTTTTCCAAATTTTTTATATTTTTAAATTGTTCTGCACTCATTACTGTATATGTTGCATGCATGTTTAACACCACTTAACAATTAAGTTAGGTGCATGTCAAAGAGGTTTCATTTCTCTATATTTAGATATATAAAACTTTATGTTATCATTATAAATAAATTATTTAATGCAAAATCAGTAAAGGTAGTCATGTCTGTAAACATAGGCTTAAAATATTTGTGCGCTTTATCTAAATATACCCAAAAAATTCAAATTGTGATAAAAACTTTATTTGTGCTCAGAAACAACTGCAACTTTCCTACAGTATGTGAAAATGGATGTACTTTAAAATGAAAGTAGGTTTAGGGGTTGAAGTTTACCAGGATTAATTACACATATTGATAAGTACAATTTTTTTCAATTTTAAAATTTTTTCTGCACTCATTACTGCATATGTTGCATGCATGTTTAAAACCATTGAACAATTAAGTTAAGTGCATGTCATAGATGTTTCATTTTTCTACATTTTGATAGATAAACATTTTATGTTATCATTATAAATAAGTTACTTAATGCAAAATCAGTAAAGGCAGTCATGTCTAAAAATGTACTCTCTGAAATCAGCTCGTAAAAACGCGGTTATTGAGCACGTATACTAAGAGTTAAGGGTTATGAAGACTTATCATGTTAAAGATAAAAAAAATAGAATCAGTTTCAGAGGAATAGGGTGGATTTGTTGAAGGAACTACAGATGCTATCATCTTATTGAGAACTCACAGGAAGAGGATACAAATCTGCACATGTACTCCTTGGACTACAAAGGCATTGGACACAGTAAGACATACTATAAATATTTTCAAACCTCCAGAGATGGAAACAGATCTGAAAAGTCAGGAAAAACTGCATTGGAAATAGAGTGCCGAAAAAGGAAGATGGATATTGAAAATGTGTAGGAACTGCCGATGAGTGCATATGTGGCACTGATAAATTGACTGCTGAACATCTGCTTGAAAGATGTCCAACATATGAAGAACATTGAAAGCAAGCATGGCCGTGACCAGTACCAATTTCGGAAAAACTATATGGAGATGCAAATAGCATGAAACTGACCACTGCTTTCTTTGAAAATATTCAAGTAGACGTCTGAGAGTGTATGAAGAAAAAGAAGAAAATATATATTTGCAGCTATTGCAAATAATGTAAAATTTTGCAAAATGTATGACTCTTTTTATACATATGAAAGTGAAGAGGGATAGGCATGAAATTGTCATTATTAATTGTTTTGTTTTTAGTATTAACAAACATGCAGTTAGTATACATTAAAAATGTTTGCATGTTATTTGATAAACTCCAGAAAGTTAACAGCAAAATATGAACTTGCTGAGGACCAGTTAATGTTGTAGTAATTAAAACTTACTTTTCGGCTTTGGAATGTCAATTTAATCAATTTTTAAAATAACATAGCACTAGATATAGCAACAGGTAGCACGTTTAGTGAATTTACAACGTGTTTACTGTGACCATTGAAAAATCTCAACCACTGAAGAAGAAAAAAATTCTCAAATATATACAGTTCTATATTATGTCGTTTTCCAGCACATAAACTAGAATAAAATCTAATAAAACTTTTTGAAGCTTACATACAATATATTTACATGACTTATTTTGTGATTTAAATTGCACTTATGTATGCCATAACTTGAAACAGTGTGGATGAAGTAAGGTTTGCTTTGATGGGCCAACTCATTAGCTAAATCAGAAGTGTCTGACATTGCTGGAACACTTCCATCATTTCATCACTGTCCATCAAATCAGCAACACTGTAAATGATGCTTTCAAGTAGCTTAATGCTTTAAATGTAGACGTTCGTCTAGGAGGCATAGAGTTAGCAGGAATATGACTTGCCATTTCTCTCAAACAACAACTACCAAAAATTGGTTAGTAAACAGATATGATAACAACAGCAAAATACAGATGCATGCCACCATTATTTCACAAGGCAGCTTAGATTTACATGTGTGTCAATGCCAGCTTAAAGAATCATTTTATATAGCTCACTTTTTTTTTCTGTTATGTTCCAGCTGCAGCAAGATGAGCGCCATACAGAGGATTAAATAAGGAAACATCAAATTCAGACAGAAGGACAAATCATTACATCTGATGAAAAACAGAGCCATTGCTGCATAAGTACAGGCCACATCACAAGTAATCATGCACCGTCAAAGTCGTGTGTAGTTTAAAGAGTTTTAATCATTTGCAGTATTTTTGTTAATGAACTGTGTAATGGCTTACGGTGTTAACCCTTGGCTAACAAGATGGATAGCAGCTGCCTTAACTGAGAGATAGTTGCATTTCGCTTAGGAACATGAACATCAGACCAAGTGTGCATTTGCCTGGGGCTACGCCAGGTTTCTCCACTATCGCCGGTGCTGTTTAACACCTACAAAAGTAGCCACCATTCAGCCAACTGGGCTGGGACGAACATTGACTTTTACAGACGACGTACTCATTTACAGGACTGGTTCTGACCGACAAAAAATGGTCAGTAGCACAGGACACTACATGAGGTGGTTAAATGATGCGAGGACTTACTTAGTCGTTCCCCTTCTACCGTGAGGTGTAGAGGTTTGGAAGAGAGAGCGCCAGACTATCCTATCGGCTGTCTTCCTCCTGGCCTGGTTCTATTCTAGTCCTCAGTCCTTCAAAGATTGTCTACTGTTGTCCTCCCACCAGACTCTGGGTCGTCCTGGAGGTCTGGATCCCTGGCTCTTTGTTTCCCATGCTTGTCATGGTAGCCGATCTTCTCCCATTCTGCAGACATGGCCAAACCATCTTAGTTGGGACTGTTCTACTTGGGGTCTGCAGGGGGTGGGATTTTAGGCCTTGACGTTTCATCTGGTTGCGGACCATGTCTCTTCTTGTTACTTCAACCACCTTCCTCAGATACCTCATTTCTGAGGTTTGGATCTGGCTTTTGTGGGTTGTAGTCATTGCCCATGACTCGCATCCATATGTCAAGACTGGGACATAGGTGGGTAGGTATACAGCCATCTTCGTTTTCTTATCAACCTCTCTCTCTTGCTGAGGAATCCTCGATTTATGACCTGCAAAAGTCTCCCAGCTGCTGCCTTTCGAGTGGCCAACTCTTCTTTGATGCCTCGCTTTCGGTCTATAATAGCTCAGAGGTATTTAAAGTGGTCGACCTGCTCCAGGACCTGTTCTCCCAGCTTAATCTGATGTCTCCTTTCTTGTGATATCACCATGGATTTTGTTTTAGAGCTGCTTATGACCATCCCTCTCTTCTCCAGCTCTTCTTTCCAGACTTGCAGGTTGGATTGGCGATGTGCCTCTGATTTAGCAATCAGGGCAACATCATCAGCAAATGCCAGCTCTGAAATACAGACCTGTCTCATCTTCCAGTACCCCACTGAATACTTTCTTGTTCTCTCCTTACACGCCTTGATATCATCGTCCATGAGGAGTATGAAAAGATAAGGTGACAGGAAATCACCTTGTCTTACACCAGTTTTGGTCCTGAACTCTTCTGACTTATGGTTTGCCATCCTCATAATTTCTGCAAGACTTGTAGAAGCTCTGTATAGCATGAATAAGAGGTGTTGGAATGTTCTTCCTTGCCAAACAGTCTCAAAGTTTGCTCCAAACAAAGATAGATCTTATACTCAAGGGCCTTTTCACTCACTGTCTGAGTGTGAAGATTAGGTCTTGAGTACTTCGGTTAGCTCGGAATCCGCACTGGACCTCATCCAATTGTGGCTCAGCTAGGTGTCGGAGTCTCTGCTCTAGGATTCTAGAGTAGATTTTACCAGGGACACTGAGAAGGAATATGCCTCTATGGTTTCCACATTGTCAATTGTCACCCTTTTTGAAAATTGGTGTTATAATGGCAATCTCCCAATCCTTTGGTATGGTCTTGTTGCGCCATGCTGCCTGTAGGACCTTTAAGAGTAATAGGTCGCCTGATGCTCCCATGTACTTAACCATTTCTGGTATTATACTATCATGCCCTGCTGCTTTGCCCATCTTGATTTTCTCCAGTGCTGCCTTCAGTTCTTCCATCTTTATGTCATCTTCATCACCATTGGTTTCCTCTTCTGTGCTAGTGGTTATCATTTCTGATGCTTGACCTTGCTCACCATCCAGGAATTCTGAGAAATATTCTTTCCATCTTTCCATTACTTCCTTCGGGGCAGTAAGCAATTTGCCTTGTTTGTCCTTTATAAATTTGAGAGGGTATTGTTTTTCCGTCCTCATGTTCTTTAGGGTCTTATAGAACAATTTCTTGTTTTCTGGCGCATCTTGTTCTAGCTTTTCTGCAAATTGCTGCTAGCACCTTGTTCTTTGCTTCTGTTCTGAGTATCACATATTCTCTATATTTCTCTATTTGTCCTGCTGGGTTTTTAGCTCCTAAGTATTGTTTCCATGCCATTTTCTTCTCTCTTATTTTCTCTTTGACTTCCTCTGTCCACCGAGGTGTCTTCTTTCTCTTGTTCCCAAGTCAGACTTCACCACATGCTTCTGCAGCAGCTGTCTTTATGTGTCCTTGAATGTAAGCCAGAGGGTTTCCAAGTCATCATGTTGTTCTTCTGTGTTTCTCACCGCTGTAGCAATAAGCCCCTGATATCTAGTCTTAATTTCTGGCTCTCTCAGTCTTAATGCTCATTTCTCCCGTTCGTTTACTTGGTTTCTTGCGTGATGTTGGGCAGTTCCTAGGCTGAGCAACTCTTTCAGTTGTTCTTTTGATTGTAAGCAGGTAGTGATCACTTCCAATCTCTGGCCCCCTCCAGACTCTAGCATCCCGGACATATTTGAATGAGCTCCTCCTAACAATGGCATAGTCGATCACTGACTTCTCATTCTTTGTTGGTTCACATCTAGTGTATGCATGTATGCGCTTATGGGGGAACTTTGTAATGATCAGATTCTGCTCACTGCAGAATCTAAGGAGTCGCTTTCCATTGTCATTGAGAGTATCTTCTCCTTTTCTTCCGATAACTCCACCCCATCTAGCATGGTCATTTCCAACTCTGGCATTAAAATCTCTGAGCAAGATAATTTCATCTAGGCAGTCATCCAGCTCGAAGAATTCCTCCTTGACCTCTGCTCTCTCATCCTCATTTGGCCCATACACTATGACCAGGTTGACTATGGTTTCTCCTTCTTTTAGTTTTACAACCATAATGAGCTCAGAGACAAAGTTCCATCCCTTGATACTATTTTTTTGGTTTTTGGCCACAATGCAACCCATGCCCCCTTTAGCTCTTTCAGATGTGGGCACACCACTGTAGAGCAGCGTGTTGCCATTGAGATTCATGACTCCTTGTCCCTTTTTCTTTGTTTCTGTTATAGCCAGGATTTCTAGTTTTGCTTTCCTCATCTCTTCCACCAGCTCCTCTTCTTTCCCATTTATACTTCTTGTGTTCCAAGTTCCATAAGTCGTTGTCCGTTCCAGTTCGTCGCCTTTAGAATCATGTCCGGTTTTCTCTCTTGTAGTTCGCGTAATCATGATTTAAAGCAAACAGGCCTGTTGTGCCTTTGCATGATGGAGGGGCTGCCTCCTTACTGCCTCCATGCAGGCCGCCCTCCTCCTTCTTCAGCCTGGCTTGGGTCCGGCCTAGGCGGAGTTAGTGTTACAAACACTGTCTTTAAATCCTAATAATGAATAGGACACAGGGATGTAGGTTTAGAAAATAATCTTATATAATAATTCCATGTAAAAAAAAAAACTAATGAGTGTGTCCTAAATGAAGAAAATGCACAAAAATCTTAATATACACAAAAGATAGAGGCATCAACACATTTTGGACATGTTACTGGAGGAAGAAATGCAAACTGATGACAAGAACCAGAGAGGTGCCAGTGGAACAAGAGATGAGAAGAACATGCTGGCAATAGATACAACATACTTTAAGGAAACCTGTTGATAGCATTACAGGACAGTCCCTTTTTCTGAAAACTCTCAGGATAAGAGAAATAGGAGGAGACAGAAAAACGCACGGAGAAGAGAACTGAAGACTGAAGTTCAAAGGTTAAGAAAGTCATGAAAAGACCTGGAACTGATGACGTGGGACAGAAGGACTTGACGTGACTTTGTTGAAGGCCTATGCTCCTTAGGAAGCTGAAGGGCAGTAATTATGACGGTGACTGGAGAAGGAAATATTACCACACGCTCCAGCCGTGGTCCAAAGTAATGGACAACAAAATAAAGTATGACAGATAAGATGGATATTTTAACAGCAGCATTGAAGAAAAATTCATAAACAGCTCTGGAGATCAGACTATATGGAAAGAGACCTGATTACCAGTGTCAGTATGACATGACAGAGAAAAACTTGTTTTACATGGTCAAGTATTAAGAGCCAAAATAAGGGGAATAACTGCTTTGAAATGTTATTTTCCTCAAGAGTGATAATCTAAACTCATTGGAACCTGGGGTAATATGAAATTCTGATTTCTTCAGATTTGTTAACATATTAAAAGTCTGTTCTGGAGACTAAAAAAAACAGAAAGTTTAATTAAAAACACTGAGTTACATACTTTTATTCATAGATAAAAGGGTGAATGGCCACGCAATGTTCAAAGGTTTTTTTTTTTTTTTTTTTTTTTGCTTTTTGGTCTCTCACACATTTGAACAAGAGTAGTTTATTTGGATAGCATTCAATTTGTTGCTTGTACCAAGCCATAGCAGTCTATAGCACTATGGATGCATGTTTCAGTGCAAACTGTCCCTTTTTTAAAACTTTTTTTATATTTTGGCATCTGTTATGGCTGACTTTCCAAAGTTATAAAATTTTGCTAACGATCAGTTTCTCCCTTTGAAAGTCTGTTTAAAACCTCAATCTTTGATTCAACTGTTAAAAATTTCTACTTCCTTTTAGGAGATACGGTAATTACAGTATGGTAAAATAAAACTATATAAATAGACAAGCACACTGTCACTAAGCAAACTGACTGACCGACCGGTAGTTTGTGAGAGTTAAAAATACTCTTTTCCACTAGAACTCTCACCATCAAAGATACAATTTAGTTTAGCTCAGTCACACTCCTCACTTTCTAGTGCCAGCATTTTTAAAAATGCTGTCTTGTTTTGTTTGGATTGTTGACGTTCGGATTATCAACACTGTCCTGTACTTACACCTGTTATAAGTACTGTTTTTATTTACTGTCTGAAGTTTAATAGGTGGGTTCTTCGTAGTACATATTTTTGTGTTTTAATTTGGGTTGTACGCCAGTTATTCATTTATTTATTTCTTTGATTTCTGTCATTTTCTTGTGTGTTGGGCCTGGATGAAAACATTTTGGTATGTTGACTCTTCTGTTATTGTTCTTTTAATGAAATTGTCCAGTATCTACAGATTAATTTCTGTGTTTACAAGTTTATTTTCATGTTGCTTCCTTCCATTTTTGAATAGAAGACATATGCAGAATCTACTGGGCAAGATGGCCGACTTGATGAGTTCACTGTTGACTGGGAGCCCACCAGCTGCACCAGCTTCCGGCAAGACGAGAGGTGATGAGATGAAGTTGTTGGTGTTTGACTTCCGTACCCACCTCACTGATGCCATCCATAAAGGTAAAGATGGTACAGAAATCATCAAAAGGCTAACTGAACTGGACTGCCCACTGTGTGACAAATATGCCGTTTTACAAGTACCTCAGCTCTTAGGATCTAATAACCAGGTATGTGTTTTAAGACAGCAGCATGAGACTAGAAACATTTTGGGAATTAGGCTTCAAGTTTGTAAGAAGTAAATTATAAACATGTTTTGGCTTTATTATTTCACTGACTTTCTTCAGGCTTTTATTTCAAGAGCATGACTATAAATATCACCCCACTCCCACTCAAAGTGAAAGGGAATGTTACTTTGATCTTATATTCAACAGGAGCTGCTGAAGTTAATATATTAAGTGCATCAATTTTTTTTTTGTAAAGGCAAAGGTTGCATGTATATAAAACAACTTTATTCATTACCTTTTAGCTCCCTATGGAGGATAGGTCAGCAGCAGATATCCTTCAGGCCTTCCTGCCCTGTACTATCCATTGAACATCTTCATGTTGTTTTTAATCTCTGTCATGTCTGTCTCTAGTTCTCTTCTCTTCTTTTTTGTTTAGATCTCCCTGCATTTCTCTTATCCTAGGTACTTCATAATAGGGCCTGCCTTGTAATACTGACTGATTTTCTTAGTCAGTGTCATCTTCTTGTCCCATGTTGTTCCACTGATATTTATCTGGTCCTTGCCATCAGCTTTACAGTTTGACCACCTTGACATTACAATTGAAGATGATGATTTTTATGTTGGACTTGATTTCTTTTTAGTTCCATATATTTCCCAGTTAAGGAAATAATCTCTTATCTTTTGTATATGATTAATTGATACGAAGATATATGTATGATGTGGAGTCGTATACAGTGCAGGCTGGATGAGTGGAAGTCGCTGGGATTATCTAAAATACTTCTACTTATCTGAAATTCTGTTTCTCAGAAGTCTGCTCAAAGATGGACATTTATTATCAGAAAACAAAGTAACGCAGGAAGCAGTTATTTTAACCATTCAGATACAAGTATTTCAGTTGTTAACCTTCATTTCTGCATCTTTTAAAGTTTTCAAAAGCAATTTAACTACGGTGTAGTGTTAAGTTATTTGCTAGTAGCATAATTGCAAGTGTTAAAATGTTCAAATCGCATTTTCAGTTAGCATTTTTGTGTACTTTGTCAGCAGTTCCTACATTGATTGCCAGAGCGATAGCCACTATAGGACCGCTAAGCGATTGTAAGTGTAGTACCGACCTGACCTAGGGGCTTTTCTATTAATTTTCTGTTGTCTAGTATTTTCCTTCTTTCTTTCTTTTGAGTGCCTGCCACATACTTGTTTAGTTTTATTATTTACTGTATTCACAGGCCTTGGTTTCACTAATTGTTTATCTTCAGATCTCAGCCACGTAGTCCTGTTGCTGTCAGATTTTAACGGAAGCCCTCTTCTTGCAAATTGAGTTGATCCAGTGTCGTTTATTCGGTCTAATGACATTCTTGCTGATGTAATGGATGTTAGCATTGTAATGTACTGCCTGATGCTCAGACATTTATTAAACTTTCATCGCCTGTTCACCCAAAAAATTATGTACAGCCACAAAATGCTGTAACTTAGGTGATACAGGCAGAACTTATAATTACGCAAATGCAAATTTGAATTGGGACATAAATATTACCTTGACTTATCAAAAATTCTAGTTATCAGAAACTGACATAACCAGTTTTCTTTTTAAACAAAGCCAAAAATGATAATTGGCTAGGACCTGCAAAACTGCTTCTAGTTAAGCGACAATCAACTTAAGCAAGCTCAGCTTAAGTGGACTGCACTGAAAATATCTTAGTATCAATATAGGTAGAACAAATGTAAAGCACAAAGTTATGCTTAGGAGGAGGATGAATGAATTAACCTAAACAGTCCATGTTTTTATAAATACAGGCAAAATGCAATTATAATTAATAAAACATTATTCAAATATTTATAACTTTTGCTGTAGAAAGCTATACAGCGGCTTTCATTTATTTATTAATAATCCAATACTGTTTTTTCCCCCATTTGAATGCTGCAGAGTTTAGAAGATTTGAAACACATCATTGCTGGCCTGGCAGTAATTGTCAAGTATGCCCAACACCTTATCAGAAAGTCTGACCAGAGAAGAGAACAGTGGCGTGTTATTCACTTCAACAATGCTATTGTACAAAAGAAGATTAGACCTATGAAAGTTTGTATTATTCCAATTATCTTCATATTTTCATTTTGATGTTTTTTTTCCTTACCACTTCTTTATTACATTTCCTTTTTTTTTTCTGTAGTTTCTTTATATTTCTGTATTGATTCTACTTATTTTCCTGAAATATGTTTCTTAGCAGTTTTTCTTATTTTGTAAACAGTGTAAATATTTTTGTTTTAAAAACATTTTGAGTACCTCTTATTTTGTTTATAATGTCATCCTGCTTAATTAAATGTTAAACAGAAAATGAAATTTATCCTTAAACTTATTCTCATCAGCCATTTTTCCAAGTTTAATTGGACAATAATAAATGATAACGTAAATTAGTAAATAGCATTCCTACTGTGTACAGTAAAAGGTAAAGGATCCCGTTACACGCCCATTGAGGCATATTGGGAATATGGTGTTAGGCCCATATTTTCTCGACCATCGGCACACTAGGGGTGATGTGGTCAGCATCATGCCGGCCGCCTTAACCTTCCCAGAAGTTGCTCTGGTACCTAATTGGGGCTGGGTCGACCCAGGAGCCGTTTGCGGCCTAAAAAAATCCCACCTCATCTGGGAATTGAACCATGGGCTAGGAAGCCAGTGCACTATCAACTATGCTACTGCGGTTCCCATTCCTACTGTGTGCAGCAGATAATCTAAATTAAGTTTATGCTTCACACAAAAGTACCAAATAAATAATAAATCAGTATTTTATTTTTAAACAAAATAAATAGCTACAGGAACTACCACAGCACGGGCACATGACTATTTCATGCAGGCTTCCTGGCAAGGGGGCCAGATGCAGGCTTCCTGGCAAGGGTGGCCAGATGCAGTGGTTGATTCACGCTCCAAAGGATGCAAAAAAAGATAATTGATTATGAATGAGAAAGTTTTGTTGTTATCAGTAACAGTTACTAATTATAACCAGGTAATTACAGTTTATTTGTTGCTAACTATAGGTTTATCATGAGCTAGCTTTATCACAAAATGTGTCCATTCCTGGGAAATGGGTACTATATAATTCATGTCTGTTAATATCAATTCATTGTTCAAGGATAGGACGACAGTTCTTATTCAATTATCAGTTACTTATTTGATTGTCATTTCTTGAGAGATGTATCAGTCATGCCTGCTACATTAAAGTACACATGAATTAAAAAAAAGGCTGCCACAGCCTTATGAGGCACATCTCATGGAAAGAGAAGAAAACAAATAAAGAGGTCATAGAAAACCTAGGAATGAAAAGAGAATTAATGAAGGAGGTCAAAATTAGGCAGCTAAAATATTTTGGTCATGTAAAAAGCCATAACACCGGGACTGAAGACCATAAGTAAAGGCAAACGGGCAAGAGGAAGACAGAGCTATAAGTGGGAAGATAACATCAAGAGATGGACAGGAAAGAGTCTATCATAGTCCACCATCAAGACAAGAGACAGAAGATGTTGCAAGAAGCAACAGACTTTTATAAATGGGTGCTTGCACAGATCAGACTTAATAAAATAGTATGGCGAGATCACCATTGTGGTAACAAGAACCAGATAGATGTCTGCGGAACTAGAGATGAGAAGATGCTGGTGATAGATAGGACACATGTTGAGAAAAACCTATTGATAGCATTACAAGGTAGTCCTTGTTCTGGAATCCTCAGGGTAAGGGGTGGAGGGAGGCCCCAAAAAAATGTAGTTGAGAAGAAAATTGGAGACAGAAATTAAAGGGATAAAGGATTGGTTAAGGTTTAAGGATAGCACCACTCATCTGAATTCTTGTCCAGTAAATTAATTCATTCAATACCCAGCCCCCAAGGAGTATATTCAACAAATATGTGCCAGGACCTTCTACCCTGTGCCAGCCATAGTTTCATGTATATAAAGCTATTTTTTCTCAAGAATTCTCCAGTATGTTTGTGGGTGAACCAATATGTGCCAACCATAGTTTCACATATATAAAACAATTTTTTTTTTTCAAGAATTCTCCAGCATGTGTGTGGGTTTACCATATATTTTGAAAAAAAATATGGTGTGTTTTACCATGTGATGCAATCTGTTATTCACATTTGAGCTGAGGGTCTAATATAGTTTGTCTTCTTCAGGGATTTGAGATTGTGCTTCAGCAGCTGGGCTACACATTGGTTACTGCAAATGGATTAAGTTACCCCAGTGGAGTCGAGCCAAATGAAATGGTGATAGTCAACTTGATTGCTGATATGATGCTCTTCAGAAAGGAGATCAAGGAGTACATACTTGGCAGGCATCCACGTCCAAAGTATCTGCAGGCATTTATCCCACCAGAGACTCAGTGAGTTACTTCTTGTTTCCTCAAATCCCAGTTTTGAGATCAATATACACATGCTATCCATGCCTCTTAATAGTTGAACAGAGGGATGGTCTTAATATTAAAATGCATTGAAATTAGAAAGGTTTGTGAAGATGTTTTGTTTTTTTCCCCCAAAGAGCTTTTGTAATATAAATCTGAAGGCAGTCCTTTCTCTAACACATGATGATCAACAAGGCACAAACTTAAAAAGTACAGAATTTTGTAAATGGATGCTTGCACATAGTAGAAAGATTAACTAAAATGATACAAGAGGGATCACCAATGTGGAACTGATGGAAAGAACAAGAATGAGAGGTGAGGAAAAGGTTTTGGCACTGCTTAGGTAATAGTATCACAAGTTAGTAATTGTTCTGGGCCCCCCCCCCCCCCCCCCAAGTTAAAAGAAATAGAGGGAGATTTAAACACATAGAGCAGAACGGAAAACAGACGTAGGTCAAGGTAATCCCATAGCAGATCCTTCCATAGGGGAGTTAAGTGATAGAGACTTCACTATACTAGGTCTAGCACCCAGAGGTGGGAGTGACCAATTCTTTTCCTTGCTGACTTTTCCTTCCCTAACTCAAAAGCAGAGTCAAGTACTCATTTACAGCTGGGTAGACAGCGTGATGATACCGTGTTTTAAACCTGGCACCTGTGCTGTAAGAGGCCAGCGCTCTAACCACTCTGCCAGTCAGAAGACAGATAAAGAAGACATGAAAAGAACTTGAACAGATGACATGGGACAGGATGGCTTGCGTAAATTATTTGATTGCATATGCTCCTCCGGCGAGATAGAGCCCTTAAACACTATTGTCAGTCATTTTGTTTCATGATGACGCGAAGGAATAATTTTTCATTTCAGACAAATGTTAAATAAAAGAATTAAGGAGCGCAGAGAGGAACAGGGAAAAATGTAATATTTACAATTGTAAAGCTGGTTTGGCCATGTCTGCAAAATCGGAGAAGATTGACTACCAAGACAAGCATGGGGAAACTAAGAGCCAGGGATCCAGACCTCCTTGATGACCCAGAGTCCGCTGGGAGGACAACGTTAGACAATCTTTGAAGGACGGAGAACTAGAATGGAACTAGGCCAGGAGAAAGACAGCCGATAGGATAGTATGACACTCTCTCCAAACCCTGTACACCTCACGGTAGAAGAGGAACGACTAAGTAAGTAAAGCTGGCAGCGTTGCACATTAATGTAAAAGCCTGCACTTTACTTTTTCTCTTACTGGTTAGCACTCATTGATATAAATTGCTCTTGATATTGAATTTTGTTTGGCTGTTTTAACCTGTAAGTCACAGGATTTGTCAATACTGAGTTACGTTTGTTCTATACTTGTTTCTTTATAAAAAGAAGCTTTACTTAAGGTTTATATATTCAGGTGGAATACAATAGTTAATTTTCTTAAGAAAGTACTTATATTACTCACAGCTCACTTCCTTTGTCCTGACACAGTCAATCAATATAGTTGTGTGTGCATGTGAGGGAAAATGGTTGAATGAGTGTGAGTGAATAATTACGTGCATGAGGCTTATGGAGCATGAAATGTCTTATGGTTTAGTGCTGCATTCTTAGTTTTGGTTTTAAGGACTATCATCATTGCACACGGACAACTCCATCAGTGTTCCAATCTCCTCCCTTAGATCACACAAGGAAGATCTCAGCACAGTGCACAAACCCCATAGCACTGGCAAGAATCCCAGTGTGTGTATATAGGAACCACACATTATAAATTTTGTGGCGGGTAGGTTTCTAATTTCTAAATTTTGCCAGGACAGCGGCTGTGTGGCCTACTCTTTTACGATTTCCAACCGCCGTGGGATGTTTAACGAGCGCAACTTGCACACAGGACCTCCTATTTTGTTGCCCTTATCCGAGAAGGCTAGGCATCCAATCTCATTACCCAAGAGACCATAGGGGAGAATGACATCATTAGGACCACTAGTTCTGAAAAAAGTTTCCATAAATTATATTCCTTGTACTGGGAATTGAACCTGGTACCTTTAGAATTTGAGGCGGACGCCATACCTCTTAGCCACTCCAACCCCTAATTCTGCATTTAGACCAGAAAGGAGCAGAAAGTAGACACACATTATTGTTTAAAAAAAAACTTGCAGGTGAACCTTCTCATTTAGCTTCAAATGCATACCAGCGACAACTTATGTTCATGCATAATAATGTGAATCCACCCCAATCAATATGACAGTAAATAAGGATATAATATTGTCATTGATATTGTACTGTTTTGCTTTAAGGCAGGAAGTGTGGGCAGCACAGTTGAGTGGGCTGAAGTGTGAAGATGAAGATATGAGTGAAGCATCATCAACTCAAGTTTCATACATTGCCTCAGTGGGTCAGATGGGTGAGCAGTCAGTTCTGTCTTCTGTTCAGATGGGTGAGGAGCCAGTTCTGTCTTCTGGTCAACAGTCATGTGTGGATACAAGTGTGACACCGGATGCTAAGCTGGTGAGTTTATGCACTATATAGAGTGGTAATTCTGTGTGTAAAAGATGAAGAGGTAGCGATATTCTATGTTACTGATTCAGTTAAGTCATTTATTTGATATGACGTTATAGTACTACGTTATGTTAGATGTGACTGAAAAGTTGTAGCTCAGGGTTAGAGGTGACAGAAAAGTTGTATCCTGACAATCAGCTTCTAGTACCATGAATTAGATGTGACAGAAAAGTAATAGTCCAAGCTTAGATGTGGCAGAAAAGTAGTAGCCCTGTGTTAGATGTGATAAAAAAAAGTATTAGCCTATGGCTAGAGGTTACTGAAAAGTAATATTATAACAATCAGCCTATAGTACCTCAAGTTTGACAGAAAAGTAGTAGCACAGGTTTAATTGTGACAGAAAAGTAGTAGGCTTGGGTTAAAAGTTGCAGAAAAGTAATATTGTGACAGTCAGCTTTTAGTACACTTAGAAGTGACAGAAAACTAGTAGCCCAGTGTTAGGTATGTAAGGAAAGTAGTAACACAAGGTTAGAGGTGACAGAAAAGTAGTAATCAGACAATCTGATTCAAATACATTGGCTAGAGGTGATAAAAGTAGTACTCTTGATTAGAAGTGGCAGAAAAGTAGTATCCTGAGTTAGAGGTGACAGAAAAGTCATAGCCGTGAGTCAGATATGACACAAGAATACATGTCAACAATCTGGTTCAAGTAACATAAGTTGGGGGTGAGAAAAGTAGTACCCTTTGTTAAAATCGACAGAAAAGCAGCAGCCATGAGTCAAATGTGACACAAGAATAGTATGCCAACAATCTGGTTCAAGTACCATAAGTTAGAGGTGAGAAAAGTAGTGCCTTTTGTTAGAGTTGACAGAAAAGTGGTATCCTGACAATCTACCTCTATCACCCAATGTTAGAGGTGACCAAAATAATATCTGTATTAGAGGTAACAGAAGTGAGTACCCCATGTCAGAGCTGACAATAAAAGAAGTACCCTGTTTTAAGAGGTGATAGATGCATAGAGGCATATCTGGAGTCATCCTTAAATGACCACCAGCTATGCACAGTGCTATAATATACAAATGTGGAAGTGAACCTCTGTCTGTGATGCTAATTACACCCTCATTGACTTGAAATCATCCACACACTTCCAGGGATTCCCCCTGTAGTGAAACTTGTTGAGAACCCAGCACTGCACACTAAGCTTGGAGAGGTCACTAGAGCCCCAGAATTAACTCTTTGGCTTTGACCTGGTTGACTGCATGCAGGAGGATTTTCACTATGGACCCAGTGATAGGCAGGAGGTGCTGAGAAGTGGCTCTGTATATAATGTGACAATTCCTTGGTAGAATCCATATCCAGAGCAGAGTATTTTAGTTCTGCATAGTTGGAGAGCCCCCATGGATAGTGGGGAATGCACAGTATGCCATGTGCTTCTTCTTCCTAGCTTGGGACCAGATGTGATGATCCTTTAAGTGCAAGCCAAGCTGGAGAAACTAGAGCTCATGACTTCAACTTAACACTTTTCGGAATGGCAGAAAAGCCTCAGGAAAAGCCTATATCTACAGTGTAGATGATACCAAGGAGACTTCAACTTGGTATTGGCTGCAAAAGAGCGAGAATCTCAGCAGCCCTAGTTAAACAACAACAAGAAGTGATAGACAAGTAGTACTGTGACAATCTGTCTGTAGTACTTTGTGTTGAAGGTACATACCTGAATGCACCATGTAGGTGACAGAAGATTAGCGCCATCTGTTGGAGATGGCAGAAAGGTGTACCTTGCTTAGACATGATGGAAAGGTAGGATTTGACAAAATACCTAATAATTCTGTCTTTAACCCCTTCATTTAAGTGACACGTAGCTCTATTTCATGATGGCTACAGAAAAACTGATCCATGACTGTACAAGGAATAAAACGATGTTAGTTTTGCATTGCTTTCAGTCAGTTTGTTTATGGACCATTAGCCTTTAATTAAAAAATCTAACTCACAAGGCAGGGCTATGGTGTCAGACAAGATTTTTTTCAACTCCTACTCAGACTCTTGACTGCGGTAATTTGTAATAAGAATGACTCCAACTCCATTAATCACATAACATATGATTAATATTTTTGGTATATGCACAGTGACTAACTTAACCCCTTCAGCACCAGTATGACATATGCTGTACGGCATAAATCTTCACAATTTTTGTCGCTATGCCATACGGCGTACGTCACGGAAGTAGCGTAATATCTTGTTCCCATTCACCTATATGACGTACGGTGTACGTCCTATTTTAAAAGCACAAGAACTCTTCTGTTTACAAGTGTATCGGCAATTGCTGGGCATAATCGGATTCAGCATTGAAAAATCTGGCCACTAAGCTTGAAACGAACAAAATATTTTACTGCTAGCGAATACAGTAGAACTGATAATAGCGATTTTACAAAAGTGAAAGTTCACAAGCATGGATGCTGCCGAACCATAAACATCTGGTGGAAAAAGAGAACGTAAATCCTTGTTTGAGTTGAATTTATTCAACTTGAATGATTCTGACGACTCTTTTTACTCAGATTCAGGGTCAGAGTATGTGTAGTCTGGTTCAGAATCAGACTCTGATGTAGATTTAGATCTGGAGCAAAGTGATTGTGAAAGGCTTGCTAAAACGAGGAAAGAGAATGATAGTAGTAATATTTGATCTAGATCTAGTTCACTCAGTTTAGATCAAAATAATTCATCAGTGAAGGGAAAAGGAAAGGCAGTGAAAACAAGATCTGCTCCTAAACAAGGAAAGAAAATGTCGAGATCTAGACCTCGGAATGAGAAGAAAAAAACACTGATGGTGAGGAATAACATTACCTGAAAGACACTGGTAATCAGAGGCACAGGAAGAAAATAATGTAGATGCAAACATAAGTCATGAATGGAGACAAGAAAACCGTACTGCCCCAGCTTGAGTTTACAGCACAGTCTGGTCTACTCTTTGATCATACTGATTATGTATGCCATGATTTCATGAATGAGTTTCTGAATGAAAACTTTTGGATACTAACACTACAGTGAATGAGACAAACAGCAAGCTGGGTTTGTGCCTTGGGGAATGCTTTGAAACTTACCACAATTAGCCCAACCTGTAACTGTAAAAATGTAAGCAAACTCAAGAAAACAAGTACCAGCAGTGTTTTTATGATCTTTTGTCATAATAAAATGAAAACAGCAAAGCTTTTGTGGCTCATAAAATAATTTTTGTTTATTTGTCTCTCAATGTTCATTTATGTTTGTACGCTGTGACCTTGACTTATGTTGGCCTTGATTAGCATATTCTGAAACTTTGTTTTATGCTCATTCATAATATACGCGTATATACTTTCAATGGGTTTCCTTTTACAATAAACTGTATACAGTCAAATTAAAAATATGACCTCAAAAATTACAATTATCCTGTCGTTCAGGGGAACGAACTAAGCTGAAAATGGTGTCGTCATGGGAATGAAAAACCCATCGTTGCGAAAGGGTTAAAAAAACATAGCTCCCAAACAGCAACAGGAACAATTAGAATTCATACCCTTCAACATTTGCTAAAGGAGATTGAGCACCCATCGGTTTTCCTCTAGTGCAATGACATCGATTATCAACAATAAAAATAACAACAATAGTAAACTTGCACAGATGGTTAACGTTGTCACTTTTAAAATAAAGTATAAAGAAGTCGGGGGCCTCCAGAACTGTTTGGCATTCTCTCTTGTCCAGAGCCCCAGACCTTGTACCCTTTCAGGCATAAAGGATGGAGGCCTATAAGAAGAAGACAAATATCTAATTATTGCGGACCAACAAGGACATTCAAAATCACAGTACAAAGAAATAGTGAAATATGAGCATACACGTAAATCTTGAGCATTTGTTATTTTAGTTCTGTTAAGTAAATCAGCTCTTCAAATTACAAAACAGAAGAAACATGGTTTCACCATTTTTGTTTTGTAGATGTCACAGCCCAGCAAAACACAGCCAGAATGTAACAACAACAGTGTTGCTGATGTAAAACTCCAGACAGTGTTGCCAATTTCAAAGGAGACAACAGATGAGACCACATCATCGGATTTGCGTGCCTCTGTAGAACATGAATCGGCAGCATCTCAGAACATAAAGGAAAAACCAGAATGTGAAACTGAACAGGTTTGTGACTGTGAATATAAAGAATGAATGTAGGTTTTGCTGTTTTGCTGACCTAGATTTGAGAATGGGAGGGATCTGGTTACATGCCCATTGAGGCATATTGGGAATATGGTAATGGGTCTATATTTTTCTTGACCATTTGGCACACTAGGGGTGATTTCAGCATCACGCCGGCCACCTTTAACTTTCACAGAGTTGCTCTGGTACCCAATTTATGAGGCTGGGTTGACCCTGGAGCCGTTTGCAATCCAAAAAAAAATCGCTCCTCAACTGGGGATCGAACCATGTAGCTCGTAGGCCATTACACTAACCACTGCGCTGCCATGGCTGTAGTTTTAAGAATGAGAAGGAAGCTATTCCCTGCAGAAGCAAGTGTGGGTTTTGATTGTGTGCATATCCTGCTCTCAGATTTTTAAAATTTTATTTTGTTGCTTGTATAATTAAGTCAGAAGTGATTATTATGTTGGTGACATTTTAGCTGTTTGTTCCCTTTACATTAAATTAAAACATAAATAGTATTTTATTAAGTTTTTGCCTGAGCACTATATGTGCCATGACATTGGTTGTTGCTGTGTTAGATATTATGAAGGCAATCAGCACCACATTGCTAATTTCAATATTAGATTTTATGAAGACATTGAGTCAGCACCACATTGCAGATGTTTCTGTTAGATATGAAGGAGACACTTAATCAACACCACTGCTACATCACAGATCGTCCTCATGTTAGTTCTTGCGGGAATAGCTACAAATTTATGACATATAGCATTATATTATTACATGTTAGCGGTGCAATTTGTCATCAAAGAGTTTAGGTGCATCTTACTGATAAGTGGATCAGTCCAGACAGTCATGTTCAGTTGGTTAAATTTTTGAGTAGTTCTGTTGATTTAGTTGCTTAGTGTGTTGGTGGGTAATTGGGCTTGTGTTGCTTTGTTTAGTTGTTCTGGTTTGTTGGTTAGTTAATGTTGTTTTGTTCATTGTTTAGGATGAGTGTGTCATATCTCATAAGACTGTACAGTATACCATAAAATCAACCAAACAGTGTTGGGCAGTTTACTTACTTACTTGTTCCTCCTCTACCTACGGGGGTAGAGGTTAGCCAGAGAGTGTGCCATGCTATCCTATCAGCTGTCTTCCTTTGGCCTAATTCCAGTTCATTCCTCGTTCAGTTCGTCACCTATAAGATGAGTCCCATTTTCTCTCTGTTGTTTTTTGTAATCAAATTTTAAGGTCAAACAGGTGATTGGCCTGTTGTGCCATTTTATTGTGAAGGGGCTGCCTCCATGCATGTCGTCTGGCTGATTCATGGTTTTACTCGAGATGTACGAAGCACTCAGGTCCAGTCAGAATCCCTCCTCCTTTCCTAGCATGGGCTTGCCTTTGTGGAGTTCAGTGCTGAGCAGTACAGCTAGTAATTATGTATAAGATATCCTTCTTAAAGTGTTGTTGTTGAACAGAGTCGACATCATTGTACTCTGGGCAAACCCATAGGTGCTTAGTCTCCCTCAGCATATGTCGAAGGGTATGAATACTAATTGTTCCTGTTTTACACTGTTTGTATACACAATGGATGCATCCTCTCATACATCCATCCCAGCTAGCCAAATTCCAACAATCTTAGCCTTGTTGATTCATCTGTTGCATTCTCTAACCGGCAGTCATTAATTGTCCTCAGTATCTCTCCCTTATCCATATTCAATGTCCCCACTATCAATGCTGTTGAGGCTAGTTGTTAAACTCTGTGTAGTTGTTAACTCATACTGGCTACTAGTTGTTGAATCACGCTTTATATGTTAAATGACGTGAATGTCCACCAGTTGATAAATGTAGATGTTGGGACTGGTGTAGTAAAGTGTAACGATTGTCAACTCATTAAACCCAGCACAGTTTTGGTCATACAGGTCATCTTGTCCCGGAACGTGATGAGGCTCCGACAAGAATGTGAGTGTAGACAATGAGTGTGTATAGGAATGTCAGTACGCGAATGGTAGAATGATTCGATAGAGTTGACAGGTTGGTAGTACATCACTCATACTCACACTGTTCGAATTCAAGAAGTACTGGAACTACGGTGGTCTTTTTATAACATTTAATGGGACGCACACTTGGACAGTACGTGTATGGTTACAGGAACAAATGTCGACATAGACAGCATAATGTTGATCACAGGAATATCATCTTAAGTTAGCATTCATGCTTGGCAAATATCATAATGGAGCATTCGTAAATAAGCATTCAGAGTTCCATCATGTAAATCATCTGGCTTTACTGACTGGGCACGTCAGACCATAACCAATATATAGGAAGGCTCCTAGACCTAACCTCGTCTAGCGAATATCCCTTCACGTAAAGTTCAATATATATATTTTCCATAAAGATATAGGAATCCCAGACATGGGTTCTCACATGTAGCAGTGATCTCTTGGTTCATCGAGCGATAGTACAGGCATCCCTTTTTCTCACTCGATAAATACAAAGTATATGAATTTCAACATGGCTGTGCTTCTCTCGTGAGCTTCACTCACTATTGGATACAGACCAAAATTGGTCATTCGTTAAATGTCCTCATTTCTTCATAGCTTCTCTCATAGAGGTAATTGAATAATATCATACAATCTAGTGCGGATACATAGGAATGTCATCTTCCTTTGAATAAATATTCTTTTCAAAAGTACCACTGTGCATCTGCTTATCGACAACGATGGCGAAGCCCAAGTTCATAATAAATTGTGGTTTTACCTTTCTATGCGAAATATAACTTTGCCATTCCTTGGCAAAAGAGAATAAACACTGGGGTAAAGTACATACAACATGTCTAAATGACTATCACTTTTCCCCATCTACTTATAGATCACTTTTTCGGCGATAAGCCGGCTACAACAAAACTCGACATCTCGACAGGATGGCAGCCATGAATCACACCCCCTGCTAGCGATACTTCCGCTGCATAGCCTTTGACCTTTTCTAGCGACAACCAACATAGTTCGACTTAGAAATGTAAAGATATCCATATATAAGACAGACTCGTCCTACTCATACAAACACTACGTATAAATTCAGGCCATAGATATACTGAAGCAAGAACAATCTATTCCTACCCAGGCAAAGAATAAATCGCAGTAGGCCTAGAGTCGTCCGCGGAGTCCGATCGAAGATGACGGAACTCATTTCAAGGGAAGTAACTCAAAAATGACTTCTCCTTAAGCACTTAAAAAGGAAATACTTTGTTTACAAAATATTTGCGAACATAATAAGTATATAAATGTATTATATTGCAAGATAGTAAAAATTGCCCTTTACAGTCTTACCACACCTCCCGGGAAAAAAAAAATAAAATTTTTTTTTTTAAATACATCTAGGAGCAACGTAGAATAGGCTCACAACGCAAGAATACTGCGCAGATGAAAATATCAGGAATAACTATAATTCCTAATATGACCAGTGAGAATATATCTCAAAATCTGAGAGAAATTGTTTCTCTACGAATAAATGTTTCCAGGAAGGTGTGATCTACGTATAATACAATTCTGGTAATTATACAATGCATACCAAAAATTCACACTATAATCTTAAATTTATGATTTATGAAGAAACAATCATCAAAGAACAGCGGTGAATAAACATCAATAAACCGCTAAGTAGCGATACCATCATTCTATTATTAAATTACAAATGTGTATCTTAGTAAAGAAACAAAAAATAACTGTTGTAAAGTTATACATATTAAAAAAAAATCCAATATTTAACAGTTAAGTGGCATCATGTGGGCATCTGGACAGAATGTCCGCCATCACATTTTCTGAACCACGGATAGCTCGTACCGAGAAATGAAAAGGTTGAAGAGCGATTGCGTATCGAGTTGATCTCGAGCTCTTCAAGTTCTTACTTTGGATAGCCGTAAGAGCTTTTTGGTCAGTTTCCACTACGAAATGCGCGCCCAGAAGGAATCTTTGGAGTTTGAGAATTGACCAAACCATTGCCAATAATTCGCGGTCTAAAACCGAGTAATTCCTTTCTGCAGCATTAAGTTTTCTGGATATATACATTACAGGATGCAGAGTTCCAGAGTACTCTTGCATTAGTGCCGCTCCAATCCCAGTGGATGAAGCGTCACTACGAAGAACAAATGTCTTATCTGTTGTAGGTAACACTAAAATAGGTGGTGATGAAAACATAGTTTTGATCTTCTCTAGTGAAGATTGGCATTCATGAGACCAGTGAACCATGTTAGGCGACCCTTTCTTTAATAGTGTAGAGAGAGGTGCCATGATAGAGGACAGATTCGGAATGAAACGTCCATAAAATTGTATGAGACCTAAAAGACTTCGCACTTGCTTTTTAGTCCTAGGGATAGAGATGTTAAGTATCTTAGTGATATTATGGTCTTCTGTCTTCAAGAAACCGTGACCTACTCGATGGCCTAAGAAAGCAATTTCGCTAAAGCCAATACAAGCTTTGGATGGTTTTGCTGTCAGGTTATACTCACGCAGAGTTGATAATAATTCAACTAACCCTGAATAGTGATCTTCCCAAGTATCGCTGAAAAGACAGATGTCGTCTAGATAAGCAATGACATCTGACCGATACGATAGGATTCGACGCATCATGCGTACAAATGTAGCTGGTGCGTTCATAAGGCCGAAAGGCATAAAATTCCATTGGAAAAGGCCTCTGGGAGTAGAGAAAGCGGTAAGAGGTTTGGCGCGTTCGGATAATGGAACTTGCCAATATCCTTTAGACAAATCAAGTTTAGTGAAAAAATGCGATTTAGAAAGACGAGTAAGTAGTTCTTCTAGTAAAGGCATAGGTTCAGCATCGAACTTCGTAACTTGATTCAATTTGCGATAGTCAACGCAAAGACGTATGTTATTGTCTTTTTTTCGAACAATAACCATCGGCGAAGAATATGCAGAAGTGGATGGTTCGATTATTTGTAAATCTATCATTTCATCCAACTCCTTTTCAACCTGTGTTTGGAAATGTATAGGGATAGGATAAGGTCTAACCCTAATTGGAGTATGTTCAGTTAGAACAATGTCATGCTCAATGACATGAGTTTGTCCAGGGATGTCAGTGAGGACATCCTGAAATGTTTGTAACATAGACGAAACTTGTCGCCGTTCTCCTAGAGACAAATCAGGAGAAACAGTAACGTCTTTCCATGATTCACTAGAATGAAGTGGGATCATTGGAAGCGGAAGATTAACATCCGAAAAACTTGTTTCCTCATCCTGTATTACAGACAGTGATGAGTAATGACCATGTTTGACATGAGAATCGTCCGTTGCCTGGAAAATAGGCTGTAGATAGTCAGGACGTTCATGGAACTCCGTAAGCATATTGATGTGGAAGGTTTTATGCTTCCCGTTAATATCGACGATGTAGTCAACATCTGAAATTTTCGATATTATATCGTACGGACCTTTCCAACTAATAAGGAGTCTATTTTCACGACAAGGTAGCAAAACAAATGCTTTGTCACCAGGACAAAGTTGTCGTAAAGTTCTCTTCTTATTAGCAAATTGTCTTGCCTTCTGCTTAGCAAATTCAGAAGAGGACGTTGCCAATTTGCATGCTTCGATAATCTTTTGTCTCAGCGCGATGACATACTCGTAAGAAGATTTTGTGTCATCGTCAATATTGTCAGCTGTTATAAGATCATGCAGCAAAGACATTGGGCCGCGCGGTCGCGCGCCAAAGACAAGTTCAAAGGGAGAAAACCCTGTATGTTCATTGGGGACCTCTCTGTACGCGAAGAGGGCCGCGGGTAAAACCCTATCCCAATCTTGAGGATGATCCTCAGTTATCTTCCCTAATAAGTTCTTAAGTGTTCTATTTAGTCGCTCGACATCCCATTGGACATAGGATGATAGATGCTACTCAAAGATCTCTCTATCTGTAGAGTAGACATTACTTGAGACATGGTATCCGATATCAGTTGGGTGCCATGATCTGATAATATTTCTCCGGGGAATCCCAGCCGAGAAAATATAAGCCAAAGAGCATCTGCAATGTCAGCGGTAGTAATGCTCTTTAGAGGGATAGCCTCTGGCCAACGTGTGCACATGTCTACACACGTTAAGATAAACTGATGTCCTCTAGCAGATTTGATCTTGAATGGACCAATGATGTCTATCGCCATTTTCTGGAATGGACGAATAGGAATATCTGCAGCCTGAATAGGCGCAGCATGACGAGGACCTTTGGATTTGACTTCTTGACATACTTTACAGGATCGACAATAGATCCGTATGTCCTTGTTCACAAAAGGCCAAAAGAAAGCCGCAAGAACTCTTGACTTTGTACGGGAAAAACCCATGTGACCAGCACACTGAGAGTCGTGTGCATGTTGTAAGATCTTAACTCTCAAATTCTTGGGTACAAGAATCTGAGAATGACTTGACTTAGTGGAGTCTTGCACCATACGTACAAGTACGCCATTCTTCATTGTAATCCAAGATTTACAATTTGAATCTTTATTCGGATCACCTTTCGTTACAAGAGTGAAGAATTTCTTAAGAGTCGGATCTTCTTCTTGTTGTTTTATAAACGAGTCACGAGAAATTACCAAGGGATCATCTTGGTTATGCACTTCATTATCTTCAACAGATGAAGTTTCAGGCATATTGAGAGCTTGAGCTCTAGTGACTACCGCATTAGCAGATTGCATATTTTGATTTTCCCAAACGGAAATTTGCTCCGGAGTGCATTCTTTGACTCCGTGAATGCGACCGATGATAAGATCAGCGATCGGATTCGGCAAAAGACATGCGTGTACATCTCCTGTGAAGAAAGGAGTAGCAATCCTAATGATAGCGGTAGAGTATTTCTCTATGGTGCCGCCAAATGTTACGCATTTGACTACTTTGCCTGTAGAATGAGAAGGATCTATGAGTGACTGCCTAACCCCAATAGTTGTGCATCCAGAATCAAAAAGTACTGAGACTGGATTGTCATTTACTAAACCTTTGTGTAAGACAAGAGAACCTCTCCCATCATGCGCGATTGACGCAGGAAGAGCGGGAAGAGGATGCCCACAGCTTAAAGTAGACACTGTGGTTGGCTCAAATAATGTTTTGCATTGGGGGCACTGAGATGCTCTCCCAAAATCAAAAGCGGCACATGCCATATTATTAGAGTCATCATTATCTTTATTTTGTTTATAGGCTTCGTGGGACTCTTGCTGTGCAGAGTTCGCCTGGTAATGAGCTTTATGTTTTTTGAATTGTGCTCTACCTCTGTTATTATTGCCTCTGTACTTATCATTGTTTCCACTATTATAACCCCTACTCGGGTTTGAATCATAGCTCCTTTGGTTACTATCATCATATTCATTATAATGAGTATCTCGGTAATTATGATCTTGTTGTCTCCATGAAGGAAAACTTGGATAGTTTCTAGAATGACTTCCTTTGCGAAAGTTCCTGTAATTATGACCACCCCTGAATCGAGGGCTGTCAGCTCTTCTCCAGGTATTCGAAGAAGAACCCTGAAATGATTGGTTACCTTGGTTCTGATAACTGTAATAGTTACCTTTTTTATTAAACTTATTTTGAGGTCCTTGGAATTTGTGAGAGTGATTAGGGTTGTATGGTGTTGCAGAAGCAACTGGCATACCTTCTTTAACCTTACTGTTGCTAATAGCTACGTCCGGATGTGCAGTGACGTATTGGGTACAATACTGTTCCATTTCTTTTAGAGACTTAGGTTTACGCTCATGTAAGAATTCGAGGAAAGGTTTATTTATACTTGACATAATCTTGTCTCTGAGTATCAAGTCCATAAGGGCTTCATAAGTCTTTTCTGTTTTGGATAGCTCAATCCAACGATCAAATGTAAGACGTGTCCTTGCAATGAATTCTGAGAATTCTACACCTGCCTCAGGCACCATTGTCTTAAACAACTTCCGATAACCCTCTTCAGACAACTGATACTTCTTTAATAAGGCTGCCCTAATAACATCATAGTTATCTTTGTCAGCCTCTTCAACCAAACTTAAACTAGTCAGAGAATCACCTTTCAGATTTTCTGATAACTGGTTAGCATATTGTGATTTGTCCACATTATGGGCTCGACACGAGCGTTCAAATCTATTTAGCCAGAATGTTATGTCATCACTGGAAGGGTTGAACGCTGGTACCTTGACCTTGTAAGTAAAGGGTTTACCATTACCACCAGATGCTTGATTACCATCACTTATGTTTGTTAACTTTAACTTTTCTAACTCAAATGCTAAAAGTTCTTTTTGGTGTTCATGTTCTCTTATTGCTTTTTTCTCTTGAGCTTCAGCTTGTAATTTTCTCTCTTCTGCAGCAGCTTCATCCTTTCTTTTCTCTTTTTCCATTTCCATCTGGAATCTTTTTTCATCAGTCTGTATCTGCAATTTCTTTTGTTCATCCTCTCTTTGTAATTTTTTTTCCTCAGCTGCTAATTTCTTTTCTTCAATCAATGCTTTTCTTTCTTCAGCAGCAGCAGCAAGTTTTCTCTCTTCTGCAGCTAATGCTTTGTCATATTGAGCAACTGCCCATTCTTCTAATTGCTGACCAGTCTTATCAAGAGCCCTGCCTTGTGTGATAAAATAATCTAATGTAGACATCTTGTCTAATAAGATCAGTAATTTGCAAAAGTAAATAAATTCACTTTCTTAGTCTTAATCAAAGACCTTGTATGATAACTTTTTAACCTGTGGAAAATAGTACTTAACTATCCCAATCACTGTGGGAAACAAGCCTTACAAAGGTCTTGTATAAATCCTTATATAATAACAGCTATAAGTTGCTGGTTCACTCTATAATATAAGTGCAGTGCACCAGAAATAGTGTTTTATATCATCAACTGTGTACTTTTAGTAATAGCAATTAACTATCAGTTGATTCTTGTACATCAATTTATATGATCAACTATATTTTAAATAGTGTATGTCGATCAGGCACAAAACAAAACAGTTATACAGAAGAACATGAAAACATTTGCGGAGATGAAATAAATCAAATGGGAAAAACAATAAAAGATAAACCGCAAGAGGATAACAAATACAAATAACGCCACAGTATATAAATATAAATTGAGAATAGAACTGAAAGATAGAATTGGGTAGACCAACAAATTACAAACAAATCAAAACAAACTAAAGAACAGAGGAATATTACAAAAACAACAATGAGTACAGTCTTCACAGCTAACACTAATAGCAACAGCTGTCGCAGCAAATTTTCAATCAAGAAAATTGCACCTATAGAAACGCACACATCAAACCCTCTATTACGTGGGATACTCTGTTGTGTGACACCGCCCAACCAAAACAACAACCCGCTGGATACAAACAAATATCACATATAAATATTTAAACATAAATACATAAATGCATAAATAGTATGGCAATATGATGTAAATAGAGTGTTGCAGAAAGAATGTGTTGGAATGAAGGCTCAGTTACACTGCCTAATAGTACAGTACTGTGGTACTTTATTAAACAAATACTTCTGGTCTAATTATTTTAAATTCAACACAGAAATAGAAGCTCCATCGTTGATGTGAATGATAACAATCGATGTAGGACTTCTCAGTTCAATAACATTTCCTTTCGCAAACACTGTCAAATATTCTCCAGTCCTGATGTGTAATGTTCTATGTTTCAACCAAGCTTGCTGTGTAACACTGTCAGTTGTATGGCAAATGTCCAACGAACCAAATGTCAACAAACGCTGACCTAGTTACTGCATACTGTCGACAGGACAGGTCACGCTGACATCACTGTAGAGTTGTACTGCTGATGTATTTGTGTGTCGTAACAGACCCCAAGGAACGTCTGGTCTCAGTAGTTTACTTCTCAATATGGTCACTGTGCAGGTTGACCCAGGAAGCTGGCACACCAGTTGTTAAACTCTGTGTAGTTGTTAACTCATACTGGCTACTAGTTGTTGAATCACGCTTTATTTGTTAAATGACGTGAATGTCCACCAGTTGATAAATGTAGATGTTGGGACTGGTGTAGTAAAGTGTAACGATTGTCAACTCATTAAACCCAGCACAGTTTTGGTCATACAGGTCATCTTGTCCTGGAACGTGATGAGGCTCCGACAAGAATGTGAGTGTAGACAATGAGTGTGTATATGAATGTCAGTACGCGAATGGTAGAATGATTCGATAGAGTTGACAGGTTGGTAGTACATCACTCATACTCACACTGTTCGAATTCAAGAAGTACTGGAACTACGGTGGTCTTTTTATAACATTTAATGGGACGCACACTTGGACAGTACGTGTATGGTTACAGGAACAAATGTCGACATAGACAGCATAATGTTGATCACAGGAATATCATCTTAAGTTAGCATTCATGCTTGGCAAATATCATAATGGAGCATTCGTAAATAAGCATTCAGAGTTCCATCATGTAAATCATCTGGCTTTACTGACTGGGCACGTCAGACCATAACCAATATATAGGAAGGCTCCTAGACCTAACCTCGTCTAGCGAATATCCCTTCACGTAAAGTTCAATATATATATTTTCCATAAAGATATAGGAATCCCAGACATGGGTTCTCACATGTAGCAGTGATCTCTTGGTTCATCGAGCGATAGTACAGGCATCCCTTTTTCTCACTCGATAAATACAAAGTATATGAATTTCAACATGGCTGTGCTTCTCTCGTGAGCTTCACTCACTATTGGATACAGACCAAAATTGGTCATTCGTTAAATGTCCTCATTTCTTCATAGCTTCTCTCATAGAGGTAATTGAATAATATCATACAATCTAGTGCTGATACATAGGAATGTCATCTTCCTTTGAATAAATATTCTTTTCAAAAGTACCACTGTGCATCTGCTTATCGACAACGATGGCGAAGCCCAAGTTCATAATAAATTGTGGTTTTACCTTTCTATGCGAAATATAACTTTGCCATTCCTTGGCAAAAGAGAATAAACACTGGGGTAAAGTACATACAACATGTCTAAATGACTATCACTTTTCCCCATCTACTTATAGATCACTTTTCGGCGATAAGCCGGCTACAACAAAACTCGACATCTCGACAGGATGGCAGCCATGAATCACACCCCCTGCTAGCGATACTTCCGCTGCATAGCCTTTGACCTTTTCTAGCGACAACCAACATAGTTCGACTTAGAAATGTAAAGATATCCATATATAAGACAGACTCGTCCTACTCATACAAACACTACGTATAAATTCAGGCCATAGATATACTGAAGCAAGAACAATCTATTCCTACCCAGCCAAAGAATAAATCGCAGTAGGCCTAGAGTCGTCCGCGGAGTCCGATCGAAGATGACGGAACTACTTTCAAGGGAAGTAACTCAAAAATGACTCTCCTTAAGCACTTAAAAAGGAAATACTTTGTTTACAAAATATTTGCGAACATAATAAGTATATAAATGTATTATATTGCAAGATAGTAAAAATTGCCCTTTACAGTCTTACCACACCTCCCGGGAAAAAAAAAAAAATTTTTTTTTTTTTAAATACATCTAGGAGCAACGTAGAATAGGCTCACAACGCAAGAATACTGCGCAGATGAAAATATCAGGAATAACTATAATTCCTAATATGACCGGTGAGAATATATCTCAAAATCTGAGAGAAATTGTTTCTCTACGAATAAATGTTTCCAGGAAGGTGTGATCTACGTATAATACAATTCTGGTAATTATACAATGCATACCAAAAATTCACACTATAATCTTAAATTTATGATTTATGAAGAAACAATCATCAAAGAACAGCGGTGAATAAACATCAATAAACCGCTAAGTAGCGATACCATCATTCTATTATTAAATTACAAATGTGTATCTTAGTAAAGAAAAAAAAAATAACTGTTGTTAAGTTATACATATTAAAAAAAATCCAATATTTAACAGTTAAGTGGCATCATGTGGGCATCTGGACAGAATGTCCGCCATCACATTTTCTGAACCACGGATAGCTCGTACCGAGAAATGAAAAGGTTGAAGAGCGATTGCGTATCGAGTTGATCTCGAGCTCTTCAAGTTCTTACTTTGGATAGCCGTAAGAGCTTTTTGGTCAGTTTCCACTACGAAATGCGCGCCCAGAAGGAATCTTTGGAGTTTGAGAATTGACCAAACCATTGCCAATAATTCGCGGTCTAAAACCGAGTAATTCCTTTCTGCAGCATTAAGTTTTCTGGATATATACATTACAGGATGCAGAGTTCCAGAGTACTCTTGCATTAGTGCCGCTCCAATCCCAGTGGATGAAGCGTCACTACGAAGAACAAATGTCTTATCTGTTGTAGGTAACACTAAAATAGGTGGTGATGAAAACATAGTTTTGATCTTCTCTAGTGAAGATTGGCATTCATGAGACCAGTGAACCATGTTAGGCGACCCTTTCTTTAATAGTGTAGAGAGAGGTGCCATGATAGAGGACAGATTCGGAATGAAACGTCCATAAAATTGTATGAGACCTAAAAGACTTCGCACTTGCTTTTTAGTCCTAGGGATAGAGATGTTAAGTATCTTAGTGATATTATGGTCTTCTGTCTTCAAGAAACCGTGACCTACTCGATGGCCTAAGAAAGCAATTTCGCTAAAGCCAATACAAGCTTTGGATGGTTTTGCTGTCAGGTTATACTCACGCAGAGTTGATAATAATTCAACTAACCCTGAATAGTGATCTTCCCAAGTATCGCTGAAAAGACAGATGTCGTCTAGATAAGCAATGACATCTGACCGATACGATAGGATTCGACGCATCATGCGTACAAATGTAGCTGGTGCGTTCATAAGGCCGAAAGGCATAAAATTCCATTGGAAAAGGCCTCTGGGAGTAGAGAAAGCGGTAAGAGGTTTGGCGCGTTCGGATAATGGAACTTGCCAATATCCTTTAGACAAATCAAGTTTAGTGAAAAAATGCGATTTAGAAAGACGAGTAAGTAGTTCTTCTAGTAAAGGCATAGGTTCAGCATCGAACTTCGTAACTTGATTCAATTTGCGATAGTCAACGCAAAGACGTATGTTATTGTCTTTTTTTCGAACAATAACCATCGGCGAAGAATATGCAGAAGTGGATGGTTCGATTATTTGTAAATCTATCATTTCATCCAACTCCTTTTCAACCTGTGTTTGGAAATGTATAGGGATAGGATAAGGTCTAACCCTAATTGGAGTATGTTCAGTTAGAACAATGTCATGCTCAATGACATGAGTTTGTCCAGGGATGTCAGTGAGGACATCCTGAAATGTTTGTAACATAGACGAAACTTGTCGCCGTTCTCCTAGAGACAAATCAGGAGAAACAGTAACGTCTTTCCATGATTCACTAGAATGAAGTGGGATCATTGGAAGCGGAAGATTAACATCCGAAAAACTTGTTTCCTCATCCTGTATTACAGACAGTGATGAGTAATGACCATGTTTGACATGAGAATCGTCCGTTGCCTGGAAAATAGGCTGTAGATAGTCAGGACGTTCATGGAACTCCGTAAGCATATTGATGTGGAAGGTTTTATGCTTCCCGTTAATATCGACGATGTAGTCAACATCTGAAATTTTCGATATTATATCGTACGGACCTTTCCAACTAATAAGGAGTCTATTTTCACGACAAGGTAGCAAAACAAATGCTTTGTCACCAGGACAAAGTTGTCGTAAAGTTCTCTTCTTATTAGCAAATTGTCTTGCCTTCTGCTTAGCAAATTCAGAAGAGGACGTTGCCAATTTGCATGCTTCGATAATCTTTTGTCTCAGCGCGATGACATACTCGTAAGAAGATTTTGTGTCATCGTCAATATTGTCAGCTGTTATAAGATCATGCAGCAAAGACATTGGGCCGCGCGGTCGCGCGCCAAAGACAAGTTCAAAGGGAGAAAACCCTGTATGTTCATTGGGGACCTCTCTGTACGCGAAGAGGGCCGCGGGTAAAACCCTATCCCAATCTTGAGGATGATCCTCAGTTATCTTCCCTAATAAGTTCTTAAGTGTTCTATTTAGTCGCTCGACCATCCCATTGGACATAGGATGATAGATGCTACTCAAAGATCTCTCTATCTGTAGAGTAGACATTACTTGAGACATGGTATCCGATATCAGTTGGGTGCCATGATCTGATAATATTTCTCCGGGGAATCCCAGCCGAGAAAATATAAGCCAAAGAGCATCTGCAATGTCAGCGGTAGTAATGCTCTTTAGAGGGATAGCCTCTGGCCAACGTGTGCACATGTCTACACACGTTAAGATAAACTGATGTCCTCTAGCAGATTTGATCTTGAATGGACCAATGATGTCTATCGCCATTTTCTGGAATGGACGAATAGGAATATCTGCAGCCTGAATAGGCGCAGCATGACGAGGACCTTTGGATTTGACTTCTTGACATACTTTACAGGATCGACAATAGATCCGTATGTCCTTGTTCACAAAAGGCCAAAAGAAAGCCGCAAGAACTCTTGACTTTGTACGGGAAAAACCCATGTGACCAGCACACTGAGAGTCGTGTGCATGTTGTAAGATCTTAACTCTCAAATTCTTGGGTACAAGAATCTGAGAATGACTTGACTTAGTGGAGTCTTGCACCATACGTACAAGTACGCCATTCTTCATTGTAATCCAAGATTTACAATTTGAATCTTTATTCGGATCACCTTTCGTTACAAGAGTGAAGAATTTCTTAAGAGTCGGATCTTCTTCTTGTTGTTTTATAAACGAGTCACGAGAAATTACCAAGGGATCATCTTGGTTATGCACTTCATTATCTTCAACAGATGAAGTTTCAGGCATATTGAGAGCTTGAGCTCTAGTGACTACCGCATTAGCAGATTGCATATTTTGATTTTCCCAAACGGAAATTTGCTCCGGAGTGCATTCTTTGACTCCGTGAATGCGACCGATGATAAGATCAGCGATCGGATTCGGCAAAAGACATGCGTGTACATCTCCTGTGAAGAAAGGAGTAGCAATCCTAATGATAGCGGTAGAGTATTTCTCTATGGTGCCGCCAAATGTTACGCATTTGACTACTTTGCCTGTAGAATGAGAAGGATCTATGAGTGACTGCCTAACCCCAATAGTTGTGCATCCAGAATCAAAAAGTACTGAGACTGGATTGTCATTTACTAAACCTTTGTGTAAGACAAGAGAACCTCTCCCATCATGCGCGATTGACGCAGGAAGAGCGGGAAGAGGATGCCCACAGCTTAAAGTAGACACTGTGGTTGGCTCAAATAATGTTTTGCATTGGGGGCACTGAGATGCTCTCCCAAAATCAAAAGCGGCACATGCCATATTATTAGAGTCATCATTATCTTTACTTTGTTTATAGGCTTCGTGGGACTCTTGCTGTGCAGAGTTCGCCTGGTAATGAGCTTTATGTTTTTTGAATTGTGCTCTACCTCTGTTATTATTGCCTCTGTACTTATCATTGTTTCCACTATTATAACCCCTACTCGGGTTTGAATCATAGCTCCTTTGGTTACTATCATCATATTCATTATAATGAGTATCTCGGTAATTATGATCTTGTTGTCTCCATGAAGGAAAACTTGGATAGTTTCTAGAATGACTTCCTTTGCGAAAGTTCCTGTAATTATGACCACCCCTGAATCGAGGGCTGTCAGCTCTTCTCCAGGTATTCGAAGAAGAACCCTGAAATGATTGGTTACCTTGGTTCTGATAACTGTAATAGTTACCTTTTTTATTAAACTTATTTTGAGGTCCTTGGAATTTGTGAGAGTGATTAGGGTTGTATGGTGTTGCAGAAGCAACTGGCATACCTTCTTTAACCTTACTGTTGCTAATAGCTACGTCCGGATGTGCAGTGACGTATTGGGTACAATACTGTTCCATTTCTTTTAGAGACTTAGGTTTACGCTCATGTAAGAATTCGAGGAAAGGTTTATTTATACTTGACATAATCTTGTCTCTGAGTATCAAGTCCATAAGGGCTTCATAAGTCTTTTCTGTTTTGGATAGCTCAATCCAACGATCAAATGTAAGACGTGTCCTTGCAATGAATTCTGAGAATTCTACACCTGCCTCAGGCACCATTGTCTTAAACAACTTCCGATAACCCTCTTCAGACAACTGATACTTCTTTAATAAGGCTGCCCTAATAACATCATAGTTATCTTTGTCAGCCTCTTCAACCAAACTTAAACTAGTCAGAGAATCACCTTTCAGATTTTCTGATAACTGGTTAGCATATTGTGATTTGTCCACATTATGGGCTCGACACGAGCGTTCAAATCTATTTAGCCAGAATGTTATGTCATCACTGGAAGGGTTGAACGCTGGTACCTTGACCTTGTAAGTAAAGGGTTTACCATTACCACCAGATGCTTGATTACCATCACTTATGTTTGTTAACTTTAACTTTTCTAACTCAAATGCTAAAAGTTCTTTTTGGTGTTCATGTTCTCTTATTGCTTTTTTCTCTTGAGCTTCAGCTTGTAATTTTCTCTCTTCTGCAGCAGCTTCATCCTTTCTTTTCTCTTTTTCCATTTCCATCTGGAATCTTTTTTCATCAGTCTGTATCTGCAATTTCTTTTGTTCATCCTCTCTTTGTAATTTTTTTTCCTCAGCTGCTAATTTCTTTTCTTCAATCAATGCTTTTCTTTCTTCAGCAGCAGCAGCAAGTTTTCTCTCTTCTGCAGCTAATGCTTTGTCATATTGAGCAACTGCCCATTCTTCTAATTGCTGACCAGTCTTATCAAGAGCCCTGCCTTGTGTGATAAAATAATCTAATGTAGACATCTTGTCTAATAAGATCAGTAATTTGCAAAAGTAAATAAATTCACTTTCTTAGTCTTAATCAAAGACCTTGTATGATAACTTTTTAACCTGTGGAAAATAGTACTTAACTATCCCAATCACTGTGGGAAACAAGCCTTACAAAGGTCTTGTATAAATCCTTATATAATAACAGCTATAAGTTGCTGGTTCACTCTATAATATAAGTGCAGTGCACCAGAAATAGTGTTTTATATCATCAACTGTGTACCTTTAGTAATAGCAATTAACTATCAGTTGATTCTTGTACATCAATTTATATGATCAACTATATTTTAAATAGTGTATGTCGATCAGGCACAAAACAAAACAGTTATACAGAAGAACATGAAAACATTTGCGGAGATGAAATAAATCAAATGGGGAAAAACAATAAAAGATAAACCGCAAGAGGATAACAAATACAAATAACGCCACAGTATATAAATATAAATTGAGAATAGAACTGAAAGATAGAATTGGGTAGACCAACAAATTACAAACAAATCAAAACAAACTAAAGAACAGAGGAATATTACAAAAACAACAATGAGTACAGTCTTCACAGCTAACACTAATAGCAACAGCTGTCGCAGCAAATTTTCAATCAAGAAAATTGCACCTATAGAAACGCACACATCAAACCCTCTATTACGTGGGATACTCTGTTGTGTGACACCGCCCAACCAAAACAACAACCCGCTGGATACAAACAAATATCACATATAAATATTTAAACATAAATACATAAATGCATAAATAGTATGGCAATATGATGTAAATAGAGTGTTGCAGAAAGAATGTGTTGGAATGAAGGCTCAGTTACACTGCCTAATAGTACAGTACTGTGGTACTTTATTAAACAAATACTTCTGGTCTAATTATTTTAAATTCAACACAGAAATAGAAGCTCCATCGTTGATGTGAATGATAACAATCGATGTAGGACTTCTCAGTTCAATAACATTTCCTTTCGCAAACACTGTCAAATATTCTCCAGTCCTGATGTGTAATGTTCTATGTTTCAACCAAGCTTGCTGTGTAACACTGTCAGTTGTATGGCAAATGTCCAACGAACCAAATGTCAACAAACGCTGACCTAGTTACTGCATACTGTCGACAGGACAGGTCACGCTGACATCACTGTAGAGTTGTACTGCTGATGTATTTGTGTGTCGTAACAGACCCCAAGGAACGTCTGGTCTCAGTAGTTTACTTCTCAATATGGTCACTGTGCAGGTTGACCCAGGAAGCTGGCACACCAGTTGTTAAACTCTGTGTAGTTGTTAACTCATACTGGCTACTAGTTGTTGAATCACGCTTTATATGTTAAATGACGTGAATGTCCACCAGTTGATAAATGTAGATGTTGGGACTGGTGTAGTAAAGTGTAACGATTGTCAACTCATTAAACCCAGCACAGTTTTGGTCATACAGGTCATCTTGTCCCGGAACGTGATGAGGCTCCGACAAGAATGTGAGTGTAGACAATGAGTGTGTATAGGAATGTCAGTACGCGAATGGTAGAATGATTCGATAGAGTTGACAGGTTGGTAGTACATCACTCATACTCACACTGTTCGAATTCAAGAAGTACTGGAACTACGGTGGTCTTTTTATAACATTTAATGGGACGCACACTTGGACAGTACGTGTATGGTTACAGGAACAAATGTCGACATAGACAGCATAATGTTGATCACAGGAATATCATCTTAAGTTAGCATTCATGCTTGGCAAATATCATAATGGAGCATTCGTAAATAAGCATTCAGAGTTCCATCATGTAAATCATCTGGCTTTACTGACTGGGCACGTCAGACCATAACCAATATATAGGAAGGCTCCTAGACCTAACCTCGTCTAGCGAATATCCCTTCACGTAAAGTTCAATATATATATTTTCCATAAAGATATAGGAATCCCAGACATGGGTTCTCACATGTAGCAGTGATCTCTTGGTTCATCGAGCGATAGTACAGGCATCCCTTTTTCTCACTCGATAAATACAAAGTATATGAATTTCAACATGGCTGTGCTTCTCTCGTGAGCTTCACTCACTATTGGATACAGACCAAAATTGGTCATTCGTTAAATGTCCTCATTTCTTCATAGCTTCTCTCATAGAGGTAATTGAATAATATCATACAATCTAGTGCGGATACATAGGAATGTCATCTTCCTTTGAATAAATATTCTTTTCAAAAGTACCACTGTGCATCTGCTTATCGACAACGATGGCGAAGCCCAAGTTCATAATAAATTGTGGTTTTACCTTTCTATGCGAAATATAACTTTGCCATTCCTTGGCAAAAGAGAATAAACACTGGGGTAAAGTACATACAACATGTCTAAATGACTATCACTTTTCCCCATCTACTTATAGATCACTTTTCGGCGATAAGCCGGCTACAACAAAACTCGACATCTCGACAGGATGGCAGCCATGAATCACACCCCCTGCTAGCGATACTTCCGCTGCATAGCCTTTGACCTTTTCTAGCGACAACCAACATAGTTCGACTTAGAAATGTAAAGATATCCATATATAAGACAGACTCGTCCTACTCATACAAACACTACGTATAAATTCAGGCCATAGATATACTGAAGCAAGAACAATCTATTCCTACCCAGGCAAAGAATAAATCGCAGTAGGCCTAGAGTCGTCCGCGGAGTCCGATCGAAGATGACGGAACTCATTTCAAGGGAAGTAACTCAAAAATGACTTCTCCTTAAGCACTTAAAAAGGAAATACTTTGTTTACAAAATATTTGCGAACATAATAAGTATATAAATGTATTATATTGCAAGATAGTAAAAATTGCCCTTTACACTAGTCTGTCAGCTTCTCATTTCCGCGTGCCCCTGCATGACCAGGACAGTAGATCTACACCAGTTCCTGAAGACCTGACTTTCTCCACTCTTCTTCTTTGGATATATTTTCAGCTGGGGTCTCTTGTCTAATCGTAGCCTCTGCCTGTGCTATCCATGACATCCCTCTCTTTATTCTTGCTCCCTTGATGTCAGCTATGTTCCCATGCAGGGGGTGACTTCTGTCTGAAGTTATTCGCATATGGGCTATTGCGTATCGAGATCTAATCGACAGGCCCCCCCCAAACATGTACCTCATTGTCACAATGGGGGTATCTTGTGTACAGCCCAAGACTATACTCATCCCTTCATTTTGAATGTGTTCCAGTCGTCACATTGTGTTACTGACAGCGTGAGTATTCCCAGCCCATACTCGATGTCACAAAGTGGTTTTACGTTTAGAGTTTGCCTGAGTATAGAGACAAGACCCTAGTTGTGAGACAGTCTGAGAAGATAGATTTAGATGAGAATGACAGTGAATGTGGAAAGATGAGACTTATAGCTTTGAGGTGAGAACCGAGATTGACTCTCCCTCGCCACTTGTGACTTAGGTAATAGCTAATGTCTCACCACCTCTGATTACCAGAAGGAGATAAGGTTTCACTAAAGTCCACAGACACAACTATACAGACAAGCATATAAGTACAGTATAGTTACAGATGAACTGATCCAGTGTACATTTTTATAGTTTATTAAACAACAAAAATCAAATCCACAGTAAACAAAATAAAGTGCTAGTTCGCACCACCTGAATCAGGACAATTTAATTGAAAGACAATATATATAACCAAAACAAATTCCCCACTCTCCTTTTCACACTTGCATAAACAGAATTAAAAATTAAATAAATCTACTCGGTGGGGTCGCTAACTAAGAGCCACCACTCCTGTCTACACTATATTATTTAACTAATATTCTATCCCACTGAAGGGGGAGAATGAAATAACTAATGTCTCAAGCGCTCTGTCCTACACAATCGATTCCTACACCATGAGCATTGCTACAATACTGATTATGCAGCGCTAACTCAGAGGCTGTCCTCTAAGTCTATCAATCTGACCCTACTGGTCCCAGCTAATCACTCTCTCTCTCTCTGTTTTTCGTTTCGTGATTCTCTGACGCTGCTGTCTTCTTCTGAGGATCTGATGTGTTGCTGCTCCGTCACTCCCCTCTTCTTGGTTGCAGTTTGGAAAGGTATGTTTCCCTATCTCCTTTCCGACACACTGACAAAAAGGGTCCGGTTCACCCCAGCGATATGTCATCGCCAAAGGCTGTATATCGACTCAAGGCTTTATTATGGCCTTCTGATAAGCACAAGGCAACGCGCCTATTTGGTGTGCTTTAACGAGCTAAGAGCTCCTGATTTAAGAACCCGTTCCCGCTGAGGCATGTGCCCTCACTGCAAGAGAATGTCTCCTTTCTTTCACTGGTGCAGACGTACTGGGCGCCGGTACTGACGCGTCACCAGTTCTCTTCCCCTCTGGCGATGTCTCAAGCCTTCTAATTCTGAGAAGGCAATATACCGTGGTAGGTGTTAAGGCAGTCTACACCCTCCACTAGGTGCCGTGACAATGCTGTAAAACGAAAAAAATTAACCACATTTATACAACAAGTCAACAATATTCTCATCCCTAACACATAAACACCCTAAATTCCTCTACTCCCTGGTGTCCCCTAAATTAGTACCTCTCCCCTACACAAGCTACGCACACGCGATAAACAAATATTCCTACCAAGGGTCAGACTAATTTACAGTCCCTCCTATCTCTACCCCCGCATCAACGGAACTAGCTGTCTGTTAGGTAACCCCAGACACGGGCTGACCTGAATCTTTTGAGCAGTCTTTGCCCTCCAGCGTCACAACATTTCATTCACCACAAGCAAAAATCCCCCGTTAGAAGTTCCCGGTCCTACTTCTTAAGGACTGACCCAGGAAGGTATCAATTAACACAATATTTAAACACACTGTTACTACACCGTCTATGAAATATAAAATCCACTTCACCCCTGTCTCCTGACTACAGACCAATTAACACCACAAATTGATAAAATCCACAATCCATGTATATACACTACAAATTATCACTATCAAAAATGCGGTTTTCACAGACCTCATATTACATATTACAGAGCACCCGTTTATCTTAGCACTTACCCTCACACACTTAATATCTCAAAAGCCGCTACACAAATCCTAGATCCTGCTAGCTTATCCATAGAAAAATTATAGGCACAACTTACTCTACACTCTATAGTTTTGTATAAGTAAGCAATTGATGGCACTTCCTGACTAATGAAAATTAAACTAAATCCCCGAAGAAAGTTAAGTCTAACGTGCTAAGCTGTTATATAAAAAAAAACTTTCTACCATGCTAATCAAGTTATAGACATACCCAATACCAAATTTCTCTAGTTTGAGCAGATGCTTTCGTCACGGCTGAATTTCTTTGGAGCAGAGAGCGCTACAAGATTTAGATGCTAAATATGTAGTCTTAATTCTGATGCAATAATAGACGCGCGGTGGTTCATCGCATTAGCGTCTCTCTAGCCGAAAACCGCTTTCGGCTGACCTTTGACCAATATTATTTGTGCACATAAATTAAATCTGACCTCAGCCAATGATATCTTAACTAACTTATGACTCATGTTTCATAAACAAAACGCGCAAATTTATTTCCAGCTCACGTGCCGATTTAATACGTAACGTTAAGCAATCGTCTGACCGGCTGCTCAGCGGAATAATATCATTGGTTCTGCATACCCATGTCGTGTTTTTCCCCCCATCCCTACAATTAAACAGGGTAGGTGCAGGTTTTTGGGTTTTCTCCCAACGTCTGAAAAATTAACCCAGCCTAATAATTATGAACTCACGCCTAATGAAATAAATTAATGCAAATAATTTACGTGGGAAAGAAAAATGGGGCGAGTTGAAAATTAAAAAATACAGTAACCCATCACACTCGATTATTGGTATGACTAGGTGAAGGTATAGTAGAAATAGTAATCTCTGCCATAGGTGCACAGCAGCCGTAGCTTTTAAGGCTGCCAAACCTCACTTGCACTTCTGTATGATTAGCTCAACATGGAACTTAAATGATAGCCCGCAATCAATCGTTACTCCAAGATATTTCAGAATGTCTTGCCTTTCAATTTTCTGCCCATTGAGAATAATATCTGGAAGGTCTGCTTTCACTATGGAATTGTTCAAGGAACACCACATCACACAAGCCTTGTTGGGATTGACCTTGGAACCGATTTTCTCGTACCATTTAAACACCTCATATAGTGCCCCATGTATGCTATAGACCATTTCTTGTTGTAAGTCTGAGTCCATCCTGTAAATGAGTATGTCATCTGCAAAAGTTAATGTTTTTCCCAGCCAAGTTGACTGAATGGTGGCTACTTTTGCTGTGTAGATGTTAAACAGCTCTAGTGATAGTGGAAAACCTTGGGGTAGTCTCTGGTATATGTGCATTGATTCTAACATCCATGTTCCCAAATGAAATGCAATGGATCTCTCCATTAAATTTTAAAAAAAAAATTAATTTAATTTAATTAAGAAAAAATTATAATAATTAATAATAATTTAAAAAAAAAATTTTTTTTTTTAATTTAAAAAAATATCTGTCCAGTAAATCATGAATTCGAACATAATCAGATTAGGTCATGGTATCAGAACTCATGAAGTATTTGACAGTCTGCTATTGAAGGAGGTGAGACTTGGTGTTATTTCTTTGCCCTCCTTAACCCAAGAGCAGAATCAGTAGGAGAGATAGATGGACATAACTTTATTTAAAAGGGTAAAGAATTGGGGACCCAGGTCTGTCCGACCATCCAACCCTTTATCTTTCATTCTGTATCCCGACACTCACTCATGTGATCATCAACAATTAATCTGCATTTTTGAATGTGTCATTAAACATCAATACACAAATTACTTAAACACATTCTCACTTATATTTGTACATTCTTGAGGGAAAGTGAAATAATAATAATAATTTCTTACGCACTTCTGTAGCAGGACACATCTTCGAACAGTAAAAATGTATATCTGCTCATTCTCTTACACATCATCACATTTAAGCAAACAAATACATTACGTATTTCAAAAGTACAGTGCTATGCAGGTACATTCTCACATACATTACATTATATAGTAATACTACATGGATATAAAACAAATTATTCACATAGACAATAACAAGCAGAAGAGGAAAAGAAAGGTTGACATATAGATAAATATTAGACAAACATAAAGGCACTCGTAAGAAATAAAGAAGTAGAACACTAGTCAACAGACATGAGTGGCTTACCCAGGACTCGAACCCAGGATCTTCCATGTGACAACCCCGCCTAGCTATGCAAGTGAATCACACTATCCTCCCTGCCATCTAGGCATCACCAAAAAATGATGCTTCGATCACGGGTCATTAGTGCAAACCGCAAGACATAACACGGTACACCAGAAATTTACCATGGGCAGTACAGCCTATTAATGACGCAATCACTTCTGTTGTTCCCCTATTATACAGTATAGGTCAGTCCACATAAGACAAAGACCTTAATACTGAGTCTAGTAAAGGATAGTAGACTAAGAACAGTAAGTACAGGACAGAGGGTAGGTTTTTGGTATTGTATTGTATTGACAAAAGCTGCTTCTATGGGGGTAGATAACACTGGTATACACACATTTTGGTGCCTTAAATTTTATAGCTGTTCTTGGGTAATTTTGGGTTGCTGATTCCAAAAATGTAATCAGATTTTTTCTATCAGCTCTAGTTATTGAAAAAACTAAGAATGACCATATTAGTAGGGCAATTGTTATGTACAATCCTAGAGTTAGGTGCTATCAGGGGCATTTTGACTTAGTCTGCATTCATATTATATGTAATTACTATGCATATATTACCAAAAATGTAATAAAACTTTATCACTAGCACTTGTTTAGTCAACACGCAAAAAGGATCTTTTCGAGGACTTCCTGGAATGTGATATGCCTGGACAGTCACACTTAACGGTCCAACAGTAATCTGCCATCATGTGGGCATCCCAAAGTCCCTGGTATCTCTTTTCCATTGTTTTTATATCTTGGTGAAATCTTTCACCTTGCTCCTCACTAAAGTCGCCAAGATTCTCCGGAAATAAATGTAAATGGTTATGGAGGTAGTGCAATTTTATGCTCAAGTTCACAAAAACTCGACAGCATGTTTCCAACTAATTCAGAATAATTGTCTGCTTTAAAGTTACCCAGAAAGTTTTGCACAACTAAAAGAAATGATGACCAGGCTGTGGACTCTGTTTTGTTCATGGAATCAATAAAATTTGGATCGTTTATTAACTTTCTAATTTGAGGTCCATCAAAAATTCCAGCTTTAAGTTTGTCTATGCTCAATTGTGGAAACTTTCTGCATAAGTAATTAAAATAGGTACCATCTTTGTTCAGTGCCTTAACAAATTGCTTCATCAAGCCAAGCTTTATATGTAATGGTGGCAGTAGAACTCTTTTTTTGATCACTGAGAGGCTTATTGACAGTATTTTTTTCTCCAACTTTAAATTCATCCCTCAACGGCCACTGTTTCTTTGTCCAGTGCATATCTTTTGCCCTGCTATCCCACAAACATATAAAGCATGGATATTTGGTGAATCCCATTTGCTGGCCAAGCAAGAAGTTCATCATTTTAAGATCTACACAAACCATCCAGTTATGTTCTAAATACTTCAATTTTTCCAGAACTGTGCTTATTGTAGCATACTCCTCCTTCATTGTAGTAGAATGAGCAATTGGAATTGAGCCATATTTGTCACCATTGTGTAAGAGAACACCCTTCAAACTTCTTTTAGAGCTGTCAATGAAAAGTCGCCACTCATCTGGTGTATAACTTACACCCATTTTGTTAACAAGACCTCCTACATTAGTACAAAACACAAGGTTGTTTTCTTTACAAAAGAATGGAATAAAACCTTGCTCTCTGCTGCGATAAAATGTAACCTTTGTTTCAGCAGTCAGTAATTTTTTTTTCTTTCAATCTTGAAGCCAAAAGTTCTGAAGATTCCTTGGAGAGATATAGATCTCGGATTAGATCATTTAATTCAAGCTAGTCGAACCGTTGAGCATCTGAAAAATCATCTTCGAAATCACTATCACTGTCACTTGTCATTCCACATGCCACTGCTGTCTCATCTTCTAGAAGGGAATCCGAAATCTGACTGAAAGTTGGAATTGGTATGTCATCTCCGTGTGGAACAGGTCACCTAGCAGAATCTAAATCTGGATATTTCCACTTTTTGTGATTTTTTTTCCATTAATTCCCTTAATATTCACAACACAGAAATAACAGTCATCATAGTGATTCTTGGGCTCTCTCCAAACCATTGGAATTCCAAATTTTAAACATTTTCTTTTCCCACAAGTCCACTGTCGCAAGTGTTCAACACATGTTTTGCAAACAATATGAGGAGCCCAAGACTTGTCCTCACCCGTGTGTTACCGGGGCCCGAAAGGGGAGCAAAGAATAGTAACACTGTCCCCTGCCAAGCATGTCGTAGAAGGCGACTAAGGAGGGTTGGGCATGGGGCCGGTTACCCCATCCTGTAAAAAAAATTTAAACCACAAAAAACTTCAACAAATATGGACAAGTCAAATAAAGAAAATAAAACACAGCCATCCAAGACAGGGGAAGGTCCTCTCGTGGGGAGGCGTATGATGCAACACAGAGAAAGCCGAAAGGAGTCTGTGTTGCTGACTAACCTTCTTTCTTCTAGGAGAACTTCCAGATTTGGCACCTGGAATGTTCGGACATTGAACAAACAAGGGAAAGTGGCACAAGTAGCAGCAGAAATGAGGGAATACAAAATCGAGGTTCTGGGAATGTGTGAAACAAAGTGGAAGGGGGTAGACAGGAAGAAACTCATCACAGGTGAATTGGTGCTGTCCTCAGGACACGAAGACGAAAGTTCACACCACAGTGAAGGGGTAGCTCTTATGTTATCTAAAGAAGCACAGAAAGCACTCATTGAATGGGAAGCTGTGGGACCCAGAATAATAACAGCTATTTTCAAAACAGCTAAAAAGAAAATTCATGTCAATGTCATCCAATGTTATGCACCAACTAATGACAAAGAAGAGTCTGTGAAAGAAGCATTTTATACTAAACTACAGGAAATTATGGATAAAGTAAAAAGAAGAGACATCACAATTTTGATGGGTGACATGAATGCAAAGATAGGTACAGTCAATACTGGATTTGAAGAAGTCATGGGAAAACATGGGCTAGGAGTAATGAATGAAAATGGAGAACTATTCGCAAACTTCTGTGCTTCAAATCAACTGGCTATAGGAGGAAGCATGTTTCCACATAAGAGAATACACAAGGCAACATGGATATCACCAGACCATAGAACAGAAAATCAGATCGATCATATATGCATAAAGAAGAAGTTTAGATCATCATTGCAGGATGTAAAGGTATATAGAGGAGCAGATGTGGCATCAGATCACCATCTTCTGATAGCCAAAGTAAAAATGAAACTCAAGAGATATGCAACAATGCAAAATTATAGACAACAGTTTAATGTAGGACAGCTAAGAAATCAAGAAACAAGAGACAAATTTGCGGTCACAGTATCCAACAAATTCCAAGTGCTCCAACAGTTGGAAGATGTAGAGAATACAGAAGACTATTGGCAGCAGGTCAAAACGGTATGGAAGGAGACATGTGAAGAAATACTGGGGAAAAGGGAAAGACAACAAAAAGCATGGATAACAACAGAAACCATCAATAAGATAAAAGATAGAAAAAAACAAGAAAGCAGAGTTAAACACAAGCAAAACCAGAAGTTCCAAAGCCAAGGCTCAAGAAGTGTACACAGAAGCAAACAAAGAAGTAAAAAGAAGTATCAAAAGAGACAAGAGGAAGTATATTGAGGAGTTGGCAAGAGAGGCAGAAGATGCTGCAGCCAAAGGAAATATGAGAGAACTGTATAGCAGCACAAAGAAGCTAACAGGGAAATACAAGCAAACAAGTTGCCTCATAAAAGATAAGAATGGGAAACTGCTCAGCAATATACAAGAGCAAATGAAGAGGTGGACAGAATATTTTGGGGACCTTCTCAATAGACCAGCTCCACAAAACCCGCCGGACATCCAGCCAGCAGAAGAAGAGCTACAAATTAACGGTGAAAGACCAACGAAGGAAGAAATAAAGAAAGCCATAAAGCTTCTAAGAGATGGAAAAGCGTCTGGACCTGATAGCATTCCAGCAGAGGCCATCAAAGCAGATATCGACACGGCTACAGAGATGTTATATAAATTACTTGGTAAAGTCTGGGAAAAAGAAGAGATACCAGCAGAATGGAAGGAAGGATATCTGGTTAAGTTGCCTAAGAAGGGAAATCTACAAGAGTGCACAAATTATAGAGGAATAATGTTACTATCAGTGCCAGGAAAGGTATTGAACAGGATTATCCTTGAGAGATTAAAGGAGTCCATAGACAAGAAATTGAGAGATGAACAAGCAGGTTTTCGACAAAACAGATCATGTACAGACCAGATAGCCACTTTGAGAATAATAGTTGAACAAAGTCTGGAATGGAATTCACCACTATACATCGGATTTGTGGACTACGAAAAAGCATTTGACAGTGTGGACAGAGAATCACTTTGGAAATTGATGAGGCATTATGGAGTTCCCCTGAAAATCATTAATTTAATAAAGAAAACCTATGAAGACATGACGTGCAGAGTTCTTCATGAAGGACAGCTTACAGAACCATTTGGGATAAGAACAGGAGTGCGACAGGGATGCCTCTTGTCTCCATTTCTTTTCTTGCTGGCAATAGATTGGGTTATGAGATCATCGACAACACACAACAGAAATGGAATCCAGTGGACTCTGACTAAGCAGTTGGATGATCTGGATTTTGCTGATGATTTGGCTCTCCTGTCCCATAACCGTAATCAGATGCAGGACAAATTGAAAACACTCGATGAGAGGTCACAGCGATTGGGTCTGAAAATACACAGGGAAAAGACAAAAATAATGAGAATAAATGCAGGTAATGAAAACAGGGTTGAACTTGAAGAAACGCCAATACAAGATGTAGAATCATACACATATCTTGGCAGTAATATAGACAAAGTTGGAGGGACAGACAGCGATATCAAAATAAGAATACAAAAAGCAAGAGGAGCTTTCATTGCATTGGGAAATATATGGAGATCAAGAGAAATAGGATCCAACACGAAAATAAGAATCTTCAACTCAAATGTGAAGTCAGTCCTATTGTATGGCTCGGAGACATGGAGAACAACAAAGACAACAACCAAAAAGCTACAGACTTTCATAAATGGGTGCTTGCGTAGAATAGAGGGATTAAAATGGTATGACAAGGTTACCAATGTGGAACTGATGACAAGAACTGGACAAGTGCCAGTGGAACAAGAGATGAGAAGAAGACGATGGCGATGGATAGGACACACACTGAGGAAACCTGTTGATAGCATTACAAAGGCAGTATACTAACATGAATGCAGTGGCTTAAAATCTAAAAAAGGCAATTCTGGGAAGATTCTTGGAAAACTGAAACTGAGAGTAAACAAGCAGTTTTCTTTTGTAAAGGACTAGACAGCAATAGTTTTTTTTACCTAGCCTTATATAGAAAATATTGTAATAATACAAAAATGTCTGTATCTCAAAAACTAGAGCTGCTACAGACAAGTAAATGTGATATTTGGATTGAGCAGGCCTCATTTATGTACAATCAAGAGTAAAATGTTTGGCACCAAAAATTTTTTTTTTTTTTTTGTAGGGCTGTGAAATCGGTGTTGATCAAGTGTTTGAAAAGTGCTTTGTTGAATGTGTATTGTGTAGATAGGTTTTTTTAATGTGGTGTGGAAGGCTGTTCCACAAGTAGGCTCCAGAGTAGGCTAGACTCTTTTTGAACAGGTTGATCCTATGTTTGGGCAGACGTAACTGATGTAATTGTAGTCCCTCTCTTCTACTGGTTTAACAATGATCGTAGGTATGGTGGGGCATTGTTTTATAGAATTGCGTGAGTCAGCTTGGCTTTGTTGTAAAGGAGAAGTTTTTTTAGGAACAGTATTTTGGGTTCTTTTCGTGTCCTTGTGTGTGGTATCGTGCGATTATCAGTGATCAGACGTACTGCTCTCTTATGCAGGGAGTGCAGTCTCTTTGGGGTGGAAACAGGGCAACCATCCCATAGTACTTACTTACTTAGTCGTTCCCCTTCTACCGTGAGGTGTAGAGGTTTGGAAGAGAGAGCGCCAGACCATTCTATCAGCTGTCTTCTTCCTGGCCTGGTTCCATTCTAGTCCTCGGTCCTTCAAAGATTGTCTAATGTTGTCCTCCCAGCGGACTCTGGGTCTTCCTGGAGGTCTGGATCCCTGGCTTTTTGTTTCCCATGCTTGTTGTGGTAGCCGATCTTCTCCCATTCTGCAGACATGGCCAAACCATCTTAGTTGGGACTGTTCTATTTGGGTCTGCAGCGGATGGGATTTTAGGCCTTGACGGATCGTCTGGTTGTGGACCATGTCTCTTCTTGTTACTTCAACCACTTTCCTCAGATACCTCATTTCTGAGGTTTGGATCTGGCTTTTGTGGGTTGTAGTCATTGCCCACGACTCGCATCCATATGTCAAGACTGGGACATAGGTGGAGCGGTATACAGCCATCTTCGTTTTCTTACCAACCTCTTTCTTGCTGAGGAATCCACGATTTATGGCCTGAAAAAGTCTCCCATCCGCTGCTTTTCGAGTGGCCAACTCTTCTTTGATGCCTCCCTTTCGGTCTATAATAGCTCCGAGATATTTAAAGTGGTCGACCTGCTCCAGGACCTGTTCTCCCAACTTAATCTGATGTTTTCTTTCTTCTCGTGATATCACCATGGATTTTGTTTTAGAGCTGCTTATGACCATCCCTCTCTTCTCCAGCTCTTCCTTCCAGACTTGCAGGTTGGATTGGAGATGTGCCTCTGATTTAGCAATCAGGGCAACATCATCAGCAAATGCCAGCTCCGAAATATAGACCTGTCTCATCTTCCAGTACCCCACTGAATACTTTCTTGTTCTCTCCTTACATGCCTTGATGACATCGTCCATAAGGAGTATGAAGAGGTAAGGTGATAGGATATCACCTTGTCTTACACCAGTGGTGGTCCTGAACTCTTCTGACTTATGGTTTGCTGTCCTCACATAATTTCTGCAAGACTTGTAGAAGCTCTGTATAGCATGAATCAGAGGTGCTGGAATATTCTTCCTTGCCAAACAGTCCCAAAGTTTGCTCCAGGGGACCCTGTCAAACGCCTTTTCCAGATCTATGAAACAAAGATGGATCTCACTCTTATACTCAAGGGCCTTTTCACTCAGCTGAGTGTGAAGATTAGGTCTTGAGTACTTCGGTTTGCTCGGAATCCACACTGGACCTCATCCAGTTGTGGCTCAGCTAGGCGTCGGAGTCTCTGCTCTAGGATTCTAGAGTTGATTTTACCAGGGACACTGAGAAGGGATATGCCTCTATGGTTTCCACATTGTCGATTGTCACCCTTTTTGAAAATTGGTGTTATGATGGCAATCTCCCAATCCTTTGGTATGGTCTTGTTGCACCATTCTGCCTGTAGGACCTTTAAGAGTAATAGGTCGCCTGATGCTCCCATGTACTTAACCATTTCTGGTGTTATACCATCATGCCCTGCTGCTTTGCCCATCTTGATTTTCTCTAGTGCTGCCCTCAGTTCTTCCATCTTTATGTCATCTTCACCATCATTGGTTTTCTCTTCTGTGCTAGTGGTTATCATTTCTGATGCTTCACCATGCTCACCATCCAGGAGTTCTGAGAAATATTCTTTCCATCTTTCCATTACTTCCTTCGGGGCAGTAAGCAATTTGCCTTGCTTGTCCTTTATAAATTTGAGAGGGCATTGTTTTTCCTTCCTCATGTTCTTTAGGGTCTTATAGAACAATTTCTGGTTTTCTTGTGCATCTTTTTCTAGCTTTTCTCCAAATTCTTCCCAGGACTTCTATTTTGCTGCTAGCACTTTGTTCTTTGCTTCTGTTCTGAGTGTCACATATTCTCTATATTTTTCCATTTGTCCTGTTGTGTTTTTAGCTCCTAAGTATTGTTTCCATGCCATTTTCTTCTCTCTTATTTTCTCTTTGACTTCCTCTGTCCACCAAGGTGTCCTCTTTCTCTGGTTCCCAAGTCGGACTTCACCGCATGCTTCTGCAGCAGCTGTCTTTATGATATCCTTGAATTTATTCCAGAGGGTTTCCAAGTCATCAGGTCGTTCTTCTGTGTTGCTCACTGCTGTAGCAATAAGCCCCTGATATCTGGTCTTAATTTCTGGCTCTCTCAGCTTGTAGGTCCTAATGCTCATTTCTCCTGCTCGTTTACTTGGTTTCTTGCGTGATGTTGGGCAGTTCCTAGGCTGAGCAACTCTTTCAGTAGTTCGTTTCTAGTGTATGCGCTTATGGGGGAACTTTGTGTTTGTAATGATCAGATTCTGCTCACTGCAGAATCTAAGGAGTCGCTTTCCATTGTCATTGAGAGTATCTTCTCCATATCTTCCGATAACTCCACCCCATCTAGCATGGTCATTTCCAACTCTGGCATTAAAATCTCCGAGCATGATAACTTCATCTAGGCAGTCATCCACTGTCCTTTGAAGCAGCTCGAAGAATTCCTCCTTGACCTCTGCTCTCTCATCCTCATTTGGCCCATACACTATGACCAGGTTGACTATGGTTTCTCCTTCTTTTAGTTTTACAACCATAATGCGCTCCGAGACAAAGTTCCATCCCTTGATACTATCTTTTTGATTTTGGGCCACAATGCAACCCACGCCCCCTTTAGCTCTTTCAGATATGGGTACACCACTGTAGAGCAATGTGTTGCCATCGAGATCCATGACTCCTTGTCCTTTTTTCTTCGTTTCCGTTATAGCCAGGATTTCTAGTTTTGCTTTCCTCATCTCTTCCACCAGCTCCTCTTCCTTCCCATTTATACTTCTTGTGTTCCAAGTTCCATAAGTCGTAGTCCGTAGTCCGTTCCAGTTCGTCGCCTTTAGAATCAGTCCGGTTTTCTCTCTTGTATTGCTTGTAATCATAGTTAGACAAACAGGTGATTGGCCTGTTGTGCCTTTGCATGGTGGAGGGGCTGCCTCCTTACGGCCTCCATGCAGGCCGCCCTCCTCCTTTTTCATCCGGGCTTGGGACCGGCATAGGCGGAGTTCCATCCCATAGTGTGGAGCAGTAATCTAGATGTGTCTGTATATGTGAGATGAAGAACAATAGTCTAGTGTCTGCGTCTAAGAAGTGTTTTATTTTGGCCAGCTGGAATGTCTTTTGAACTGAGTGTTTGGTTAAATTCCATACGTGGGAGTCCCACGTTAAGTGCTGGTCAATCATCAACCCTAGAACTTTGTGCTCTGTTACATGTTCAGTTTGTATTGATTCCGCGTGTAGCTGTAGCGATCTTTTGGTAAAGTTTAGGAGTTTCTGTTTGGTGGTAATCAACATAGATTTGGTTTTTGCTGTGTTTACTGGCATACGGTTCATATTACTCCATTTTGTTAGATTGTCTACATCGCTTTGAAGACTCATTTCAAATGCTGCGGAGTCAGTGTCACTAGTGTAGATAGTACAATCATCTGCAAAGAGGTCACATGTTGAATATTTTAGATGTAGTGGCAGGTCGTTGATGAACAGTGCAAAGAGTAGGGGTCCAAGAATAGAACCCTGCGGACTGCCTGTATCTATTTTCGAGAAATCTGATGTCGAGTTGTTGTGGAGCACTAACTGTTGTCGATCTGCCAGGAATGATTTGAGGTGGCTGTAGGTAACTATGTAGCCAGTCTTCCAGCACCTCAGCATTCTGTATGCTGGTAATGAAATCCCTCACCACATTCATAATGCCTGTGTGATCGAGCTGTTTTATGTGGTGATGCTGTACATCATCAAGACCTGGGGCAGTGTTTCTACTGGTTTCTAAAGTGTACACATCTTCAGATGTGAGGTCGAAATACATGTTGTCTCTTGTGTTGCTTATCAGGACATGGTCTTTAATTTCTTGGTGGGCAGCTTTATCGCCTTTATCTGTCTGAGTAATATAACACTTGAGTAATGCATGCCCCTTTCGGCATCAGTCTTCAGGTTTATTCCTGTTGAGCTTAGAATATTAGGAATTGGTTGGCTTGTACTTTTCTTATTCATTCTTCAGTGTAAGGACCAGAATTTCTGTACTATCTGCAGTGCCCACCTGTGCGTCACAAAGGCCTCCTACACTGCATCCTTGACTTCCTTTTGCTGAGTTCTTGAATTTATTGATCGCTCTGCGCTTTTTCTCCTTCATGTCTTCCATCTCTTCGTCATTCATTGTCTTTGTCGTTCATGCTTTCCGCCATATATTTGTCGTTCTTTCCTTTTCCATCCATGCTTTCTCCACGGTCTCATTCCACCAGAGTGGTTGGGTAAAAAGTGTTCGAGCTGTCTTTTGTTTGGCATTTTGACGCAGTGTGTTCACAGGGCTAGTAATGTCATGTAATTATTTTTTTATAGCTTTTTCCTTCTGAAAGTGTCTGTTAATTACTCATTACAAAGTTACAGTGTGCCATTTCAGGTTTGTACTAATTTACTGCATATAACATAATTAACCTTACATCATCTGTTGTGAGGTTAATTAGGTCATGTACAGTACATCCTCCACTTGCACATTGAAAAAGATTTCCTAAATTACATTTATCAAGATGCTTGACATTTTAAAAATGTTTGACTGGCATGAAATGAAAATGTGCACATACATAAGGCATCTAATTTCCCATGACCTCATTTGGTTGTAGCACATGAATCTGAACTCATTTCCAAACTTACTGAGAATAGTTCCAATTGTAATCCTCTTTGGCTGTCAACCTATATCTTCATATCAGTCTTCCACTACACTTGCACTCAATTTCAATTACTCTTGCACACACTTTCCACTACTCTTGCACACACCTTCCACTAATCTTGCACTCACCTTCCATTACTCTTGCACTCACCTTCCACTACTCTTGCACACACCTTCCACTAATCTTGCACACACCTTCCACTAATCTTGCACTCACCTTCCATTACTCTTGCACTCACCTTCCACTACTCTTGCACACACTTTCCACTAATCTTGCACTCACCTTCTACTACTCTTGCACTCACCTTCCACTACTCTTGCACACACCTTCCACTAATCTTGCACTCACCTTCCACTAATCTTGCACTCACCTTCCTTGGTGTCTTTAACTGAGCTTCACACATGCTCGGTGTCTTTAACTGTGTGCCACTTACCTGTTATCGTAAACTGTTCTCCACATGTGCCTGGTACCTTTAACTGTTCTTCTCATGTACCTGGTATCTTTGCAGCTTCAAACAACAGTCGACCCAGCTCAAGCCATCCAGGATCCTGTTGCTGCTACAAATGAACAAGACACTGTTAATACAGAAAGCAGTTCTGGAATGAGCAGCAGTGTCAGATTAGGTAAAGTTGTGCTACTGATTTCATTTTCTTTTAAGGTTCATTAACTTCATGTACCATTTGGAATTCATTCTTTCCTGTCACATCAAACTTCAGACTTTCCCTGACAGATGTCCCCATCACATCCTTCATATCAGATGGGCAGAAGTAATAACAGTCCTCACTTATGGAGCATAGGCCTTTAGTTATTTCATCCCCTTCTGCACCGTAGTTGCAAGTTCTTTCCATGTCTTAGTTATCCATCGTGTGTATCTTTCCTATTCTCTTTCAGGTGTATCTTTATATCTCCTATTTCTTTTATCTTAGGGTTGAAGAACACGGATTTCATTGTGATGCTGTTTTTCCGTGCTGTCTTCATAGCCTTTGTTATCTGTTCCTATCTTTGCATTTAGGTCATCTGTAAATATTGTGATGTCTTTACTTTTCTTGTATCCATGATGTTTTGGAGTCTGGTGTCGAGTTTTTCTTTCATTGATTCATCTTTGTTGTTAGTTGGCATTATTATTGTTTATTTTATTTATTTTTTTGGTAGTTATTCAAATTGTTTGACAATGCTGCTACTAAATTGTTCAAGGTTTATTATCTATCTGTCTGTCTTCTATGTATGAATGTCCCAGAGTGTTGTTCTAGTTAAGCTGGGGAGCTGAAAATTGGCACACTGATGTTTCATGTGAAAACTCTTGTATCAATCTGACAGCCTGCACTGTTTGTGGAGACGTAGCCACTGTCTACTGTGGAGCCTGTGCAAATAAACCTCTTTGCGAGGGTTGTAATAAAAACTGGCACAAGCATCCTCAGCGGCAAAAACACAATCAGCAGTGTATCAGTGATTTGGCTTTTATGTCGCTGGAGAGTCTTAACCCCGTGCACATTGATGGGGCTTATGGGATTTCAGCACAGACCATCCCGAGTCCTATTAGGTTAGTGCATATATTGTTGTCCTATTTGTATGTGTGTAAAATTATTGTCATGTGTATTTTATAAACACCTTCACTGTGAGTCTTGACAAATAAAAATTTGGCTATAGGGCATTCACACAAGTGCAGTTCTCACTTAACTAGGGGACCAAAAGCACACTGGTTTTTAGTACTGTTTTTGTATTTAACATAGTTTATACTCTGTGCTAATCCTACCAACAGTGTTATTAACATGTTCGTTACCATGCAAAATTTGTGCAACTCCTTTAAGAACAGTTTATAAAAGCGGGAAAATGATTGTGCCCTTAACAGAGCTGTAACTGTGAGTTAAAACCTTAGTTTCAGCAGGTCATTGACTTACAGTAGAAGTTTTATAAGCCTTAGTTTCAGCAGGTCATCGACTTACAGTGGATGTTTTATAAGCCTTAATTTCAGCAGGTCATTGACTTAAGTGGATGTTTTATAAGCCTTAATTTAATTTGACTCATATATTGTTGTATATCATGTGTCAGTTACCAAACAGTGTATCCTTCAGTTGATCCAGTGTGCTGCTCAGAGACTAGGAAAATGACAAAGGCAGTGCACCAAAAGCTGTAGATATCTGTAAATAGTTGTCTAAGGACTCTCAGCATTAAATTGCAGAACAAGATCAGAAGTTAATTTATCTGGAGACAAGTAAAGCTGAAACAAAGAGGAAATAGAGGTGTATTTTTTACATACTGAGAAAAATCTTAATTAAATAGTTACTGTCGCATACCAGGTAGAAAGGGAAGGTGTGAGAGAAGTGACACGTGTGAATACAGAAAGTAATCCCATAGAGAGTTATACCCTGACTGTGACCCCTTCACCCAAAATATAGAAACAAGTGAGGATGCCAGATTGACTGACTGACTTGATCATAAGTGTTGGGATTGACATGTTCAGTTTTTTTTTATATTCATATTTGTAATTTTTTTCTTTAAATTGATGTTTGGCTTGAGCTACATCACCGTGCATTTGTTCAATTAATGCAGATTGAGTCAGAAGCAGCAAACACATCTTGTAAACCAGAAGACACTGAACAAGAAGCCGGGCATAGATGACAAGTTTTATTCTCCGGAGCTACCAAAAACATTTCACGACAGCGAGGAGGAAATTTTCTTTCTGTCTAGCCAGCTCAAGTAAGTAGGATTAACCAACTACATTTGGATGTATGCCATGCTGTAAACATTTGGCTTTAAGTCTTTCTATCCTCTATGTAATTTTGGTGTTACGTTGTGTGCTGAACATAGATATCAGTTGTGGAGTAAAATTATAGTAGATATAAAAAGAAGGATGACGTCCTTACCTAATTATAATAAAGCGGCTCTTATAGCAAGTGGTAGAAAAATAGAAAGAGCTTTTTAGATATGTGTATATATATATATATATATATATATATATATATATATATATATATATATATATATATATTCTTCTTCTTCTTCCGTCCTTAGCCAACGACCGGCAAAGCAGTCAGTGGCCATTACGCCTAGTGGCGTCTTAAGGGCAACAGCGAATAGATTTTCTTTGCCGTTGTTCCCATCACACCTAATGGCGTCTTTAGGGCAACGACAAATCAATCCATTTGCCGTTGTTTCCGTAATCAAAGTGACTGGCAAACGGGTGATCAGCCCGTTGGGATATATATATATGAGTAATTGTCCGATTGACACAGTAGTTAGAGCTCTGGTCTCACACGGCAAAACTGCTGGGTTTGAATTGTGGTACTGAAATGCTCCAGTCTACCCAGCTGTAAATGGGTACCTGACTCTGCTCTTTAAGTTGAAGGAAAAGGCAGTGAGGAAGGGAACTGGCCACCTCACCTCTCTATGCTGGACCTTGTATAGTGAAGTCTCCAACACTTCACTCCCTACTCCAGTATCTGCTATGGAACTACCATTACCTTTATATATATATATATATAGTCAGTACTATTGTATGGCTCTGAAACATGGAGAACAACCAAGACAACAACCACAAAGCTACAGACTTTCATAAATGGGTGCTTGCGTAGAATAGAGGGATTAAAATGGTATGACAAGGTTACCAACGTGGAACTGATGACAAGAACTAGACAAGTGCCAGTGGAACAAGAGATGAGAAGAAGACGATGGTGATGGATAGAACACACATTGAGGAAACCTGTTGATAGCATTACAAGGCAGTCCTTGTTCTGGAACCTCCAGGACAAGAGAGGCAGAGGTAGACCAAGAAGCACATGGAGAAGAGAGCTGGAGACAGAAGTGAAAATGATGAGGAGAACATGGAAAGAACTTTAGCAGATGGCATGTGACACTAGGACTTGGCATGTGTTTGTTGAAGGCCTATACTTCTTGTGGAGCGGACAGTTATGAACGATGAATGAATGATTAAAAAAAAACAACAACAAAAATCACTTTCTTATTGTAATATAATAATTGTCTTGTCTTTGATCCACCATCACTAAGTGTTAGCTGTTGGTGATAATATATTAATTACGTCTGTATTAGCCAGTCAAAAGTACGTTTTGCTGTAACTCATGAACAGATTATGAGTTGAGAGAATATCACTTCAGAACAACATGCTACTAGTTTCACATAATGAAAAATTTATCATTTCCTGCTTTATGAGTTGAGAGAATATCACTTCAGAACAACATGCTACTAGTTTCACATGATGACAAATGTATCATTTCCTGCTTTATGTGTGGGGGAAAAAAAGTATTATTTAAATTAGTACATTAGAAAAAAGGTATAATGTGGTTAAAATAAACCGTCTCATAAAGGTTAATTATAACTTTTCAGTGATCAGCTTAATGGACATTAGGGGACCCTCTAGGTCATTAGCATCGTCTGAGAGGACATATAGACTTATAAAGCTGTAAACTTTCTTAGAAAAACTGCTGAATTTGATATAATTGTATCTTTAATTTCAGTATGCGAACTAGGAAATAAAATGAATTTTGTTGGAAAAAAATGCACAACACTTCTAATTAGAAAATTTTGTGGAAAAACATAAATAGGTGGCTTATTATCTGCATAATAAAAACATTCTGCTATAAGGTAGTCGTGTAGCAGATACTGCTATAGGAGAGTGAGGTGTCAGAGACTTCACCATACTCAGCTTTTTGTTTTACATAGAGTGACCAGTTCCCTTTCTCATAGTCTTCCCTAACTCAAGAGCAGAGTCAGGAACCCATTTACAGCTGGGTATACTGGAGCGTGACGCTACCATGTTTCAATCCCAGAACCCAGTAATTTTGCAAGAGGAAAGGGCTCTAATCACTTAGCCAGTTGGGCGCTAATGTGATATTTGGCACTCTCAGAGCTGGTGTCTGATACAGGCAGTTTCTGCTGTATGTATCTATAATATGGCCGTCTTCATATTTCTGTGTTAGATTAGATAAAACAGCTTTTGCGTTAGTTTTATGTTGAATTTGATTTTGTCACATTAAAAGATGTAAATAATTATATTTGTTGTTTCTTGTTTACTTCTTGTATTTTATCACTCTTTGTTTTTTTCAACAGGAGTGAGCAAGGGCAACACTTAGGAAAGGTTTACTCACCATCAGACTATCAGAGACATCTGAATATGAGTTCACAACAACAACAGCAACACTATCAGCAACCACTTCAGTATCAGCACTTGTCGGCTGCCAACTTTGACACTCATTCAGTTCCTTACCAAAGTTATAACAGTCCCAGAATGGTGTACCCAGGTCAAATGCCAAGATATCTACCTTCCCAAGTTAACCCAGGCCAGCAGTTCAGGTCAGGCATGGACAGTTTCAGTCCCAGAACTTCTCAGAAACAATTGTTTGACAATTCGGAGTTGATGAGTAGTTATCACACCGAAATGGAGCACAGACAACAACCAAACTTTCCTTATGTACAGCACAATCACGCTGCTGCACTGCAGCAACAACAACCATCTGGCTGGTATTTTCCTGGCATGAATAACAGATCCCAAAATCCATATCCATATGGTCAAGATTTGGCTCAGTCACAGCTCATGGGAGATATGGGCCCATTTTCATATGCTCCACATGGCATCATGTCCAACTCATTGTTTCAGCATACTAACCCAAATGCTTCATCAGATCCATTGTTCTCTGTAAGCCCACAGAGAGTCATAAGCACTGGCCCATCTACAAGGAACAGTCATTTACTCCACCATCAAGGCACGTTGCTGCAAGGTAATATGGATGCACAGATGAATATGCAGAGTACTTATAATCCCTCAAGAGGACATATTTTTCACCCAGCAGCTGTCGATGTCCATCAGTTGGACATGAACAGAGTTCTAATTCCCCCGAAACATGCGTCTGGAATGTTTGGGGGAAATCAGAACTCTGTTCATTCACAAACACTGTCAATGGCAAATTCATTTTATAGTCAACCAGGGATACAAGAACCAGCATACCAGATGCCAAGACAGCTCTCGGGGTCATCATCATCATCATCCTTGGGCAACATTCTTAGTCCAATTTTTGATCAGCTGAAACAAGTGCCGGATGTTAAACAGAGGTGTACAAAATGTGATGAATACATTGCTAAACTGGTAGGTGATATTAAAAACCTTGAGCGGCAGATAAATTGTGCTATGGAAGAGGATGTAGAAATATGTGAAACAGAGCAGTTCCGCAGTTGGAACAAGCAGAAAGCATTGTTGTTGCAGCAGAAAAAATACTTGGAAGAGTACAGACAGCAGCTGGAAGATGAGACAGTTTTGATGAAAATGAATTCAGATGAAGAAATGTCGCAGGAGATTCACTACCCACCAGACATTGACCTGTCAATTCAAACTGCCAGTAAGAAACTGCCTGTATCAACCACCAGCTCTGACAGAGTGCCAAACATTGCAGCCATTTCTGAAAATGTTGCTGTTTCAAAGGTGTCTGATCGTAGATTAACAGTTTCTAGCATAAACAACAGTGCTTCTATTCCGGGTGACTCAACTCCTGTATTAAAGCCCCTACAGGCCATAAGAAAAGTTGAGGACAAATCCAACATTACAACTGCCAGTAACTCACAGGTAAGTGTATCTAAACTTCCAACATTGTTGACTATTCTTTTATTGACAAAGCTATGCCACATGAGGGTAAATAAGGGTTACTGCAGTGAAACAGTGGGCACATAATGAAGGTTTTATAAATGGTGGTGGTCAAACAATATTTCAAAGTCCTTTCTGACTCCTTGTTTTGTTCTTTTTTGTTTGTTTTTTTTTTTAAATATTTGTGCTCTGGTCATCGGTGCAATATTTTTCAAAACAACTTTGAAAAGTGTGGATGTGAAATTCTGACCACTTTCCAATGCAATTATGACTTCAGTTTTTGTCCCCTGAAAGACTACTGACTGTTTAAAATGAATGCACCAGAGCATTGTGAGCACCAGTGTACAAGCTTCCTGCATTGTGAAAGCAGCATTCTATATCTTCTGTTGATATTGTCATTTAAAACTGATGCGTGATGCCATATGATGATGGATGGTATCCGCATGTCTGGTTTTGTGTAGTGTGCAGATGTGTACAGTCAAAACAATGTTCATACAAAAATAACAGGGCAATCCACATAGGACGTCAGTAAACTCACGACGTATAAAGTCAATGAGTCTTGAAACAGCCGTTGACGTTTTTCTTCATTATTTATTGTGGACGCCACAGTGACAAAATGGTTACGCAAATGTGTAGGCACATCAAACAGTCATTATCACAGCAACATTCAATACAGCAATAGACGGTAGACAGCATTACAATGATGAGTCAGATGCATGTTATATTTCAAAGTGCTGTAAATGTAGTCAGGTGAAAAACTCCATCCTTTTCTATAACAGCCAGGAGATAACCAGATGTATGAGATCAGTTCACTCTCCTTAGTTTGACTTCAGCAAGACAGACACGTCTGCCGAAGTATAAATAATGTCCACAAAAATATCCTCTAGATAATAAAGGTTTTCCAAACCTAATTCATTTAACAAAGTAGCAAGTAATGGTCCTTGGTACATGCATCAACCGATGCAGTACAATGCAGCGACATGTGAGCTGGGAAAAAACATCTCGTGACGACGACTTTCGGAGACAGGCTATGAATCGAAATCGCTCACGACCCAAAATCGATAGAGTTAATGAAAAAGTCAATTTACCTTGCTTTCATGAAATACACAGAAATATCACGCCTCCCGACATGTGGAAAACACTAGAGGTATTATCTCGAATAAACGAAATATCCATTAAGAGGACTACACATCCCTGACAGAACAAAAAATAGCGGAGATCCCCTCTTCAACGAGGCATCTCTTTCGCCATTCCAAATCGCTCACTCCACTAGTCGTGGGCGGAAACCGATCGACCAAACAACAAGACAAGTCATGCGCAGTCCAGCGCAAAATGACCACAGCTCAAAACTTAACTGCATTCGATACCAACGCGAGAAGACAAATGCTTACCGAGAAAAGTGACTATAAATTCCAAGCAGTTGTTGCCCTTGCGTTATAAAACAGATATTGAAATAAAACGATGTTGCGAGAATTTATCACGCAACATATCACCACCTCCTCCCGATAAAAAAAAAAAAATGTGGAACATTTTTTTTTTCAATATCAAAGAGCAAGCGATAAGCGGCTCAAAACGCACGAATTATGCGCTGATAATTAATTAAATTGCCAAACAATAGGCTAATTATAGAGTGTCTGGTGAGGATATACCTCAACAGAAAAATAAATATGTCTCAAAAAATATTCACATCGGGGAGGTGTCACCAACACACATCACGTTAGCATGTAAACACAATATACGTATGCAAGTTACTATAATCATCATTAAACAGCATACTCTAATATTGTCTTTAAAAATGGATGTACAAATCTGATAGGAAAATTTAAATAGTACATTCTTTGACATGTAATGACATAAGTACATAGTAAAGTTAAACTACATGACGATCCAGGACATATGCTCTGGTATTCCGAGGGTAAGTACACAATCTAGAACTCGTAAGGTAAGTCCTCAGCTCAACAATGACATTCTGAGAAAGTACAAGCAATATAATGCTAATTAATAACTAATATGCTTCATAAGGTACAATACATTATTAATAATTGTGGCTGTTTAGTAAACTAACGGCCCTTATATTAACTACTCAGTCCTCCTCTATCATCTTAAAAAACGAACAGAAGAAGATGACAACAAAGCACGATAGTGTGTACATATAAAGTAAGTACAGATGTGCTAATCTATTGTAGAAATATAGGTGTGTTATGACTCTGTAATATATAGAAATATAGGACAGAAGTATTAGTTGGAGTCATGTGGGCATCTAGACAAAATGTCAGCCATCACATTATCCGCACCACGGATAGCTCGTACCGTGAAGTGAAAAGGTTGAAGAGCTATAGCATATCGAGTGGATCTCGAACTCTTCAAATTCTTAGTCTGAATAGCTGTAAGAGCTTTCTGATCAGTCTCTAGAATGAAATGTGCGCCCAGGAGGAATCTTTGTAGTTTTAGAATTGACCAAACCATCGCTAACAACTCACGGTCTAAAACCGAGTAGTTCCTCTCTGCCGCATTTAGTTTTCTAGAAATGTACATAACAGGATGCAGAGTATTTGCATATTCTTGCATCAGTGCTGCTCCAATCCCAGTGGATGAAGCATCACTCCGAAGAACAAAAGTCCTATCAAGAGTAGGTAATCTTAAGATGGGAGGAGAAGAAAATATATTCTTGATTTGGTCTAGTGAAGATTGGCATTCTTCAGACCAACGGACCAGATTAGGCGAACCTTTCTTCAACAATGTTGATAGAGGTGCCATGATCGAAGATAAATTTGGAATAAATCTCCCATAAAATTGAATTAAACCTAAGAGACTCCTAACTTGTTTCTTCGTTTTAGGAACAGAGATGTTCAGTATTTTGGAAGTATTGTGGTCTTCTGTCTTCAAGAGACCATGACCAACACGAGGACCCAGGAAAGAGATTTCACCAAAACCAACAAAAGCTTTAGAAGGTTTTGCTGTCAAATTATTCTCACGTAGAGTGGACAGTAAGTCATATAACCCTAAATAGTGATCTTCCCAGGTATCACTGAAGAGACAGATGTCATCTAAGTATGCGATGACATCCGAACGATGTGACAGAATTCGACGCATCATGCGAACGAAAGTGGCAGGGCGTTCATGAGACCAAAAGGCATAACATTCCATTGAAATAGACCCCTAGGTGTAGAAAAAGCAGTAAGAGGTTTGGCATGCTCTGCTAAAGGCACTTGCCAATAACCTTTAGACAAGTCAAGTTTAGTGAAGAATCTAGAATTAGAAAGTCTAATCAGTAGATCTTCTAACAAAGGCATCGGTTCAGCGTCGAACTTTGTGACCTGATTCAATTTGCGATAATCAACGCAAATTCGTATGTTCTTATCCTTCTTCCGGACAATAACCATGGAAGAAGAATATGGTGAAGTCGATGGTTCAATTATATTTAATTGAATCATTCATCCAATTCCTTTTCCACTTGCGACTGAAAGTGTATAGGAATAGGATACGGCCTAACCCTAATTGGATTATTGTCGGTAAGAATTATGTCATGTTCTATGACATCTGGGTGTCCAGGAATGTCAGTGAGAACATCCTGAAATGTTTGTAACATCGACAAGTCTCGTCGATGTTCGTCACCAGAAAGATTAGGAGAAACAGAAACGTTTTTCCAAGATTCCGTGGAATGTAATGGAACCACTGGAAGGGGAAGGTTGACATCAGAGAAGGTAGCTTCCTCATCCTGAATGACAGACAGGGATGAATAATGACCGTGAGGTGCAGGAGCATCATCCATTGCCTGGAAAATAGGCAGCAAATAGTCCGGACGTTCGTGAAATTCCGAAAGCATGTTTATGTGGAAAGTTTTATGCTTTCCATCAATATCGACCACATAGTCAACATCGGAAATCCGAGAGACTATTGCATACGGACCTTTCCATGCAATAAGAAGTCTATTTTCCCTACTGGGGAGTAGGACGAATGCTTTGTCACCTGGACAAAGTTGTCGTAGACATCTATTCTTGTTAGCAAACTGCCTTGCCTTCTCTTTAGCAATTTCTGATGAAGCAGTTGCTAGCTTACATGCCTCAATGATCTTTTGTCTAAGAGCAATGACATACTCAAATGAGGATTGAGTTTCATCGCTAATATCATCGGCAGTGATGAGATCGTGTAATAAAGACATAGGGCCGCGTGGACGCGCGCCAAAGACAAGTTCGAAGGGAGAAAATCCTGTGTGTTCATTAGGGACTTCTCTATAGGCAAAGAGAGCCGCGGGAAAAACCCTGTCCCAATCTTGAGGATGATCTTCAGTTATCTTACCAAGCAAAGTCTTGAGCGTTCTATTCAGACGCTCAACTAACCCATTAGACATAGGATGGTAGATACTACTGAGAGATCGTTCAAGATGTAAGGTAGACATTACCTGTGACATAGTGTCAGATATGAGTTGAGTGCCATGGTCTGACAATATTTCTCTGGGGAACCCCAAGCGAGAAAATATCAACCAAAGAGCATCTGCGATATCTGTAGTAGATATGCTCTTAAGAGGAATAGCCTCTGGCCAACGTGTGCACATATCGACACATGTAAGGATAAACTGATGTCCTCTGGCCGACCTGACCTTAAATGGGCCAATAATATCTATGGCCATTTTCTGAAACGGCCGAATAGGAATGTCAGCAGCCTGGATAGGCGCAGCATGTCGTGGTCCTCTAGATTTGACCTCCTGACATACCTTGCATGATCGGCAGTAAATACGAATGTCCTTATTGACAAAAGGCCAAAAGAAAGCCGCAAGGACTCTCGACTTCGTACGGGCAAAACCCATATGTCCAGCACATTGCGAGTCATGAGCATGTTGTAATATTTGCACTCTCACGCTCTTGGGAACAAGAATTTGCGAATGTGCCGACGTAGTCGAATCTTGTACCATACGTACAAGTACGCCGTTTCTCATTGCAATCCAAGATTTTCTATTTGTATCCTGATTCGGATCACCTTTCTTCGCAAGAACGAAGAATTTTTTTAAAGAAGGATCTTCTTCTTGCAATTTTATGAAAGAGTCACGAGTAATTACTAAGTGACTATCTTGGCTATCAACTTCAGTATCACTATTCAGTGAAGTTTCGGGTGTTTGTAGAGCTTGTGCTCTTGTAACTACTGCATTTGTAGCTTGCATGTTATTATCTTCCCAAGCAGCAATCTGCTGTGGGGTACACTCCCTAACTCCGTGAATACGACCAATAATAAGGTCCGCAATAGGATTAGGTAAGAGACAAGCATGCTCATCTCCAGTAAAGAAAGGAGTGGCAATGCGAATTACAGCAGTAGGATATTTTTCTAGAGTGCCGCCAAATGTGACACATTTAATAACCCTTCCTGTAGCACAAGATGGATCTACAAGCGATTGTCTAACACCAATAGTGGTGCATCCGGAATCGAAAAGTAGTGAGACCGGAGTATCATTAACAAGACCCTTATGTAGAATTAAAGAACCCCTCCCGTCATGCGCAACAGCAGCAGGAAGAGCGGGAAGTGGGTGACCACAACTCAACGTAGTTATGGTACCCGGTTCGAATAAAGTACTGCATTGGGGGCATTTGTTTGCTCTCTCAAAGTCAAAAGCAGAACTAGTGACAGCGTCAAAGTTTTTACTATCAACAACATGATTACAGGCTCCCTCAGTTTCCTGTTGTACAGCATTAGCCTGCTGATATCTCTTTTTTTTGTGTTGAGATCTACCCCTACTATTATTACCTCTGAAGTTATCAGAGTTATTATTATCTCTGCAGTTATTATTGTCTCTATTGTAATTGTTATACTGGTTCGAATACCAGTTTCCACGATTACTATCATGTTCACATTGATGCGAACATCTATTTGTTTGGTTTTGAGGTCTTCGGCAGGAATAACCTCTATTACCATATCCTCTTTTGAAATGCTTATAATTATTAGGGTGATAGTAACGAGTACTATCAGGTTGTCTCCAATTCTTCGAAGAAGAATCACCAAGAAATTGATTTCCATGATTTTGACAGAAATTACCGCTACTCTTTCTATCAAAATTTTGTTGGGATCTACGAGCAAAGTTTTGACCATACGGAGCTGCCGAAGCAACTGGTAAACCTTCTTTCACCTTAGAGTTACCCATGGTTATGTGTGGGTGCGCAGTTACGTATTGGCAACAGAAATCTTCCATTTCTTTTATTGTTTTAGGTTTACGTTCATGAAGGAAAGCAAGGAAAGACTCATTGACAGACGACATGACTTTGTCTCTAAGTATTAAGTCCATAAGTCCGTCATAAGTTTTTTCCGTCTTAGATAGTTCAACCCATCGTGAGAAAGTAATGCGTATTCTTGCAATAAACTCGGAGAATTCAACTCCATTTTCAGGTAACATGTTTTTAAATTGTAGACGATAGCCGTCTTCGTTAAGCTGATATTTCTTTAACAAAGCGGCCCTGACAACCTCATAATTGTTCTTGTCAGGTTCATCCACCATATTTAATATACTTAGAGCTTTACCTGTCAGTATCCCTGATAACTGATAAACATATTTTGCTTTGTCTATGTTATGAGCTGTACATGCTTGTTCAAATCTGTCCCGATAGAACATTATGTCATCACTGGAAGGACTAAATGTTGGTAACTTAATCTTAAAAGTATCATTATTAGCCTTACCAGAAGATGAACCCTTGTTTGAATCATTACCATTACTCATGCTCGTCAATTTCAATTTTTCCAACTCTAAAGCTAAGACCTTTTCTTCATGTTCCATTTTTGCTTTCTCTTTCCTCTCATCAGACTCTCTCTGTAATCTTCTTTCCTCAGCCTGAGCCTCTTTTTGAAGTCTTTCATTTTCAGCTTCTTTTTCAAGTCTTTTATTTTCAGCCTCTTTTTCAAGTCTTTTATTCTCAGCTTCTAGCTGTAGCTGGAGTTTTCTTTCCTCAGCTTCTGATTCCCTTTTTTGTTTTTCCATTTCCATTTGGAATCTTTTTTCATCCACCTGCATCTGCAGTTTCTTTTGTTCAGCTTCCATATGCAGTTTCTTTTGTTCAGCTTCCATTGCTTTATCATATCGAGCAGTTGCAAATTCTTCTAACTTATCACCAGTCTTGCCAAGCAATTTACCCTGCTCAATAAAGTGCTCAAATGTAGACATGTTGTCTAACATATGAGTCCAAAACCTGAAATAATTAACTAATTTATTTCAAACCTAAGTGTAACAAGTCTTAATTAAACACTTGTATATTCACATCACCTTATATTATCCCAGTCTCTGTGGGAAACAAGTCTCCAATCAAAGAACTTGTATATGAAATATCAGCACTCAATTCTTGATCATAAGTGCACTTCTCATTCAATAGTGCACGACACTATTCATCATTCATTTATCATCAGTGTAGTAGTAACAGTGCATTAGCATAGCCCATTAACTAATTACTATAACTGTAAACAATGACTATGTAAACACATGCAGAATGTAAACATTGAAAATGTAAACAATACAAACAATGTAAACAATAACAATGTAAACAATAACAAAGATCAGCAACAATACAAAAACTTTCGCAGAAATCAACTAAAAATAAAGCAGAAATTAATGAAATATCACAAAAAATGTGACGATATCTGCGCTATAATTAAACAAAATACATGACACCACAGTGTATAAACAAAAATGTTGTATGAAACTAAATTATAGACAAGAGTAGGCTAACAAATACAAACAAATCAAAACAAAACTGAAGAATGCGAAATAATAACGAAAACAATATTAAAACATGTCATCACAGCTAACATAAATAGCAACAGAAGTCGCTTAGCAAATTCCAGTATCGGAAATTTGCAAACCCTACAGAAAACGCTCACAATAGACGACCTCTATGACGTGGCATAATCTAACGGAGACACCACCCAACCGAGAACCCGCTGAAATATAAACATATAAATATACAAATAACATATAGACATATAACATATAGAATGAGATGATACACAGAAGACTCAGCAGAAGTATAAGGGCACAGTTTACATACAAACAGGCCACTTAACTTATAGGCTTCCAATCGTCGAACAGCAGAAAAACGGATGTCAATCAACGTCCTAAAGAGCGAAGCTCCAACGATGATGGCACATCTGAACTGCTTCCACTGCTAACACGATGGTACAAGAGCTTCTGAAGTACTGTGTGTTGAGTTGTTTCGGCACTTGACCTTCTAATCCAAAAGTAAGTTGATGGAAAACGGTACTTGGCCTTCTTCAGAAAACAACCCGTTTCAACCGGCACTTGACCTTCACAAAAAACGACAGCACTGGAACCTTGACAGCAGCAACTTGCTTGACTTGCGTAAAAGATAACAGCAGTCCGAGTTATCCGGCAACATGTAACAACGCCAGGTACTGTCAAATTCTTGTTTCCGTCAAAAAGTTGAAATTTTGACTTTTACCGGGCAACGCCGAGTACTTTGAAAATTTTGAAGATGTTGACTGTATTGAAGAATGTTAATTTCTTGAAGGATGCTGATGAATTCTTGTTGAAAATGAAGTGGGTAAGGGACCCCGTGTTTGCTAGTACCAGAATCAAACCAGCTTATGGCCACCAAATGATGCGTGATGCCATATGATGATGGATGGTATCCGCATGTCTGGTTTTGTGTAGTGTGCAGATGTGTACAGTCAAAACAATGTTCATACAAAAATAACAGGGCAATCCACATAGGACGTCAGTAAACTCACGACGTATAAAGTCTATGAGTCTTGAAACAGCCGTTGACGTTTTTCTTCATTATTTATTGTGGACGCCACAGTGACAAAATGGTTACGCAAATGTGTAGGCACATCAAACAGTCATTATCACAGCAACATTCAATACAGCAATAGACGGTAGACAGCATTACAATGATGAGTCAGATGCATGTTATATTTCAAAGTGCTGTAAATGTAGTCAGGTGAAAAACTCCATCCTTTTCTATAACAGCCAGGAGATAACCAGATGTATGAGATCAGTTCACTCTCCTTAGTTTGACTTCAGCAAGACAGACACGTCTGCCGAAGTATAAATAATGTCCACAAAAATATCCTCTAGATAATAAAGGTTTTCCAAACCTAATTCATTTAACAAAGTAGCAAGTAATGGTCCTTGGTACATGCATCAACCGATGCAGTACAATGCAGCGACATGTGAGCTGGGAAAAAAACATCTCGTGGCGACGACTTTCGGAGACAGGCTATGAATCGAAATCGCTCACGACCCAAAATCGATAGAGTTAATGAAAAAGTCAATTTACCTTGCTTTCATGAAATACACAGAAATATCACGCCTCCCGGCATGTGGGAAAACACTAGAGGTATTATCTCGAATAAACGAAATATCCATTAAGAGGACTACACATCCCTGACAGAACAAAAAATAGCGGAGATCCCCTCTTCAACGAGGCATCTCTTTCGCCATTCCAAATCGCTCACTCCACTCGTCGTGGGCGGAAACCGATCGACCAAACAACAAGACAAGTCATGCGCAGTCCAGCGCAAAATGACCACAGCTCAAATTTAACTGCATTCGATACCAACGCGAGAAGACAAATGCTTACCGAGAAAAGTGACTATAAATTCCAAGCAGTTGTTGCCCTTGCGTTATAAAACAGACATTGAAACAAAACGATGTTGCGAGAATTTATCACGCAACAAAAACCTTATTCATTTGTAAAATAATGGCTAATAAAAAACCTTTGAAATCATGGATGATAGAGACCTCAGATGTGAAGGTCCTTACAGTAAAACTTGTTATTGAAAATAAAAATCAGAAGAAAGGACTCCAGGCCCAAGCAGGTGAAACACCTCCACCAAACCAAGGGCCATCTCCAGGCCTTAATATAACTGGTCTTAACTCTTTGACTCCAGACCAACGCTCTGAGCGTTGCAAAATTCAACGCGCCATGTCAGAGCGTGGTTTTTAGTTTATCACGAATAAACCCTAAAAATCGTCCGTTTAATGCAGTTCATATATTAAAACTCGTAGAATGACTTCCGCTACTATTTAAACAACTAATTTGACTGTAGTTAATCAGCACATGTGCGTGTTTTGATGTTATTATCACAATTTTTGTGAAGATTCGCGTGTTTGCGTTTTTCATTGTTATTGCTAGAGAAATATGTCACGCTTTATATTTACATTTTCTAAGTCTCCTAAGAAATTAATTGTGTCAAACTACTTTGAAACATTGCTGACATTGATGATGATTGTTTGGTAGTCACAGTTTGTTGTCATAATACGGAATCTGTGCAGAAAAGCTAGACACACTAGATTTAGTTGATGAGTGGGCGTAGTCATATTCTGGCTGATCAAAAAGCAACAAAACTAGACCTAAAGTAACATCTAATCACTAGTTCTTGGCAGAAGATGAAGGTAGGGATACTATTAAAACATTAAACAAGAGAAGTTTTTATGTGACGTTATTCTTCTTTATTTGTTTGAAAATTACGTAATGCACGATTGCATAATTTATTTTTTTCTTACAAAGGACCACAGAAAAACTGGTGTGAATAACACTAAATGTACTAATTGTGGCCATAAGCATGTTTTTTTTACTTTGTATATGGATTAACTTGATGTTTGAAGACTAAAAAGAAAGTTTTATTGTCTTCAACAGTAATTTTTCTTTGGTAAGATCGTATTCTACAGTTAACATTTTAGTGTTTTTCAATTTTACATGCAAAATATTTAAGTATAACGAACACACTTGTGTTAATACTACCAAAGACATTATATATTACAATTCTCTATCCATTTCCCTACAGTTTGGTATATAATAAGTACATGTTCACAGAAAAAGATTAACATAAAATTTGCACTAAAAGTCAGTACACTTCACCGTTTAGAATTCGTCAAAAAATAGTTGTGGCACAGGGTGGAAAATAATTATGGAATCAAAGAGTTAATGACTCAGAATCTGAAATAGGATCTTGAACTTGAGCTGGTTTTATTAATTAACTGCCCTGATATACTGTGTTGGTTTTACTGTGGTAAACTGTTATTTATGTTTTTCATGATTTATTGACTGATTTAGCACATTTATGTTGTTTTTGTTCACTTTGTCCAAAATAGCATTGGTATGGATGAAAAAAAGAAGGAAATATTTCAAAGATTTATATTCAGTGTTGCACAGATGCCAGTTTGGAGTGTTACTGGTTAAATATATCTTGAAAAGTGTGAATTTGTTTAGCAGAATATTCTTTAGAGCCAATTACTTTCACCTTTTGGAAAAGTACTGTTCTTATTTTTGCACAAAGGTAAACTCTCAGTGCCTCTATTACCTTGTGGTGGTCTAAGGTAACATCATCTCCCTATTTTGTTGACATAATGGTTGAGTAGTTTCATTTTATACCTGCTCCTGGAGATATGTAAGGTTTTTTTTTTAATTGGTATCATTGTGAGAAAAGATGCTTCCTTCTATGGCAAGGTCTTGTATTGATCAGAAATCTGAGAGAAAAGTTCTGTATTCTTAGTTTCATTGCTGGCTGTGGACACTGTAATGTATTTCTTTCCCTCTTCTATTCCTTCCATCTTTTGCGTTCGTTCATTATCCTTCTTCTCCCAAAGGAGCACATGCCTTACACTAAAAGTCTTCCTGGCCTGTGCCATCTGCTCAAAGTCTGTCCATGTCTTCTTTACCCCTTGTTCTTGTCTGCTCTTTTCTCCTTGCTTTTTTTTTCAGTCTCCCTCTCTCTCTCTTACTCGAGAGGGTTCCAGAACAGGACTGTCTTGTAATGCTATCAGTTATCTCAATATAATATCTACCCATCGCCAGCATCTTCTTTTCACATCTTGGCTCCACTGGCTATTGTCTGGTTCTTTCCATCAATTCCACATTAGTGATCTTGCTATATCATTGCAATATTTTTTGTTTACACAAGCACCCATTTATGAAAGTCTGTAACTACTTTATTGTTGTTTTTGTTGTTGTTGGTATCCATGTTTCAGAGCCATACAGTAGGGTTGCCTTAACATTTGAGTTGAAGATTCTGATTTTTGCATTCATATCTTCCACTAATATTTTATTGTCTGTCTTTTATCTTTTTTAATTCTAAAGTTTCTTTCAGTCTTTCATTCAATGTTTCCTTTGTTTTTCCTGTTTCATTGCTTGTGGGAATATAATATTGGATTCTTGTTTATGTTCCTTGAGATTACAGTTCCATTCCATTAGCTATAGAGCTTGAAATCATAATAGTCACTTCTGTTTTTCATGTTTCTCTCCTTGTTATTGTGTTTTATCTTGATCAGTTCCATTATTCATTATTTCCAGTAGTCCCAACTGATATCGTTTCATTTTCTGGTCCATTTGGAACATTCTGCAGGTCTGGTATATAAATTGCATTATACATGTCCTTCCTGTTGATAACCTTGCAAACTTTAATCTGTCTTACATGTTTTTTTATTCGTTGCCTGGCATTATTGGCATAGTACTGGTATGATTATTGTGTTAATGAGTTCTGTTTTTAAAAGCTGTAGGAATTCTTGGATGGTTCAAAAGGGACAAATGGGGATTAAGCTTACAGGTCACTTTAGTTCCTTCTGTAGTAGAGACATGAGGGCACTGGACATAAATCCAGCAACCTGGGAGGATGAAGCTGCCGAACGCAACAAGTGGTGATGTCTTTTCGGCGCCACCTCAGATTGAGTGAAAAGAATTTCTCACAGCAAGCAGAAGAGAGGAGAAAACGTCGAAAGGAACACCAGGAAAATAAGCAGCTGAGGGCTGTCACCTCAGGGGTGCATTCCCATTGTCAGTTATGACTGAAGGGGCTATTATTATATTATTATTATCATTCATGATATGTATTTCTGCTGATGTTTTGCTTATATAGAAACTATTTACAGAGATTTTATTTGTTATACAAGAGCAAATGCTTCAACTGATTTCATGGCAACATTTTCTCCATGATTGCTTACATGTTGATGACTAGGTGAAACCTGCCGCTGCTTCTGCAAAGACTGAAAGTAACAAGATCTTAGACACGAACAGAGTCAGTTCAAAAGACAGCCAAGGATCTCGAGTTGCTGTAGAAGTCAGTGTTTTCACTTCTGTTTCCAGTTCTCTTCTCCGTGTGTTTTTTGGTCTACCTCTGCTTCTTTCCCTGTGGATTCCAGACCAAGGACTGCCTTGTAATGCTATCAACAGGTTTCCTCAATGTGTGTCCTATCCATTGCCAGCGTCTTCTTCTCAACTCTTGTTCCACTGACACTTGTCTGGTTCTTGTCATCAATTCCACATTTGTGACTGTCATACCATTTCAGTCCTTCTATTCTACGCAAGCACCCGTTTATAAAAGTCTGCAGCTTTTTAGTTGTTGTTTTTGTTGTTCTCCGTGTCTCAGAGCCATACAATAGGACTGACTTCACATTTGAGTTGAAGATTCTTATTTTCGTGTTGGACGTGATTTCTCTTGATTTCCATATATTTCCCAATGCAATGAAAGCTCCTCTTGCCTTTTGTATTCTTATTTTGATATCGCTGTCTGTCCCTCCAACTTTGTCTATATTACTGCCAAGATATGTGTATGATTCTACATCTTGAATTGGTGTTTCTTCAAGTTCAACCCTGTTATCATTACCTGCATTTATTCTCATTATTTTTGTCTTTTCCCTGTGTATTTTCAGACCCAATTGCTGTGACCTCTCATCGAGTGTTTTCAATTTGTCCTGCATCTGATTACGGTTATGGGACAGAAGAGCCAAGTCATCAGCAAAATCCAGATCATCCAACTGCTTAGTCATAGTCCACTGGATTCCATTTCTGTTGTGTGTTGTCGATGATCTCATAACCCAATCTATTGCCAGCAAGAAAAGAAATGGAGACAAGAGGCATCCCTGTCGCACTCCTGTTCTTATCCCAAACGGTTCTGTAAGCTGTCCTTCGTGAAGAACTCTGCATGTCATGTCTTCATATGTTTTCTTTATTAAATTAATGATCTTCAGGGGAACTCCATAATGCCTCATCAATTTCCAAAGTGATTCTCTGTCTACACTGTCAAATGCCTTTTCGTAGTCCACAAATCTGATGTATAGTGGTGAATTCCATTCCAGACTTTGTTCAGCTATTATTGTCAAAGTGGCTATCTGGTCTGTACAGGATCTGTTTTGTCGAAAACCTGCTTGTTCATCTCTCAGTTTCTTGTCTATGAACTCTTTTAATCTTTCAAGGATAATCCTGTTTAATACTTTTCCTGGCACTGATAGTAACATTATTCCTCTATAATTTGTGCACTCTTGTAAATTTCCCTTCTTAGGCAACTTAACCAGATATCCTTCCTTCCATTCTGCTGGTATCTCTTCCTTTTCCCAGACTTTACCAAGTAATTTATATAACATCTCTGTAGCCGTGTTGATATCTGCTTTGATGGCCTGCTGGAATGCCATCAGGTCCAGACGCTTCTCCATCTCTTAGAAGCTTTATGGCTTTCTTTATTTCTTCCTTCGTTGGTCTTTCACCATTAATTTGTAGCTCTTCTTCTGCTGGCTGGATGTCCGGGGGGTTTTGTGGAGCTGGTCTATTGAGAAGGTCCTCAAAATATTCTGTCCACCTCTTCATTTGCTCTTGTATATTGCTGAGCAGTTTTCCATTCTTGTCTTTTACAAGTATGAGGCAACTTGTTTGCTTGTATTTCCCTGTTAGCTTCTTTGTGCTGTTGTACAGTTCTCTCTATTGGAGCACTTGGAATTTGTTGGATATTGTGACCGCAAATTTGTTTCTTGATTTCTTAGATGTCCTACATTAAATTGTTGTCTATAATTTTGCATTGTTGTAAAAAAGAAACTCAAGAGATATGCAACAATGCAAAATTATAGATAGTAACATTATTCCTCTATAATTTGTGCACTCTTGTAAATTTCCCTTCTTAGGCAACTTGACCAGATTACCTTCTTTCCATTCTGCTGGTATTTCCTGTCTCTCCCAGACTCTGCCAAGTAGTTTGTATAATATCTCTGTAGAGGTATCAATATCTGTTTTGATGGCCTCTGCTGGAATTCAATCTGGACCAGCTGCTTTTCCATCTTTCAGAAGCTTTATGGCTTTCTTTATTTCTTCTCTACTTGGTCGTTCACAGCTGATTTGTAGCTCCTTTTCTACTGGTTGGATGTCTGGGGGAATTAGTTGGAGATGGTCTATTTAGAAGTTCCCCAAAATGTTTTGTCCATCTCTTCATCTGTTCTTGTATATTACTAAGCAATTTTCCATTCTTATCTCTTATGAGGCCATTTGCTTGCTTATATTTCCTTGTTAGCTTCTTTGTGTTGTTGTACAGGTCCCTCATATTTCCTTTGGCTGCAACTTCCTCTGCTTCCCTTGCCAAATCATCAGTATATTTCATCTTGTCTTTTTTGATGTTTCTTCTTACTTCTTTGTTTGCTTCTATGTACACTTCATGAGCCTTGGCTTTGGAGCTTCTGGTTTTGCTTCTGTTTAAATCTACTTTCTTGTTTTTCCTGTCTTCTATCTTGGTAATGGTTTCTGTTGTTATCTATGCTTTGTGCTGATGTTCTCTTTTTCTCAGTACCTCTTCACGTCTCGTTCCATATATTTTTTACTTGTTGCCAGTGGTCTTCCGTATCTGCTTAATCTTCCAGCTGTTGGAGTAATTGGTATTTGTTGGATACTGTGATTGACAATAAGAGAAAAAAATGTTTGACTGTGTACATTAGAAAGCTTTTATTATTGATAACATTAAACACATTGTTTAATCGTGCTCAGCTTTGTTATCATAGCAAAAGTAAAGATAACCCTGTCGCAGGTACTGCTGTAGGGGAGTGAAGTGTTACAGACCACTATACTAGGTTCATCTTCATGAGGTAGAATGACCAACTGCCTTTGCCTTCCCTAACTTAAGAACAGAGTCAGGTACCCATTTACAGCTGGGTTAGACTGGAGCATGATGCCTCCAGGTTTTGACCCCGGAACCCGTAACTTTGCCATGAGAGGCAAGCAATCTAACCACTCTACTAATCGAATGCTAGTAGTCGTAGTATTTAAATAAATTAAATAGACTCTGCTTTCTACAGGCTTGTTTCTCTATTCCCATGTTTCTGGAAGTGCTGATATAATTGCTGATATGTCACATGTAAAAATATTTCTCGGCAGCCCAGTGCACTGAATTTTATTGATTGGTTTGGTTTGGGTTTTAAGGACTATCTTCATAGCACACAGACATCTTCATCAGTGCTCTGATCTCCACCCTTAGATCACACAAGGAGGATCTCAGCACAGTGCACAAACTCTGTAGCACTGGCGAGAATCCCACTGTGTGTATATAGGAATCACACATTTCTGTTTTTGTGGTGGGTGGGTTTATAATTTTTAAATTTTCCCAAGGCAGCGGCCTTATGGCCTACTCTTAACGATTCCCAACTGCCATGGGATTTTTAACGTGTGCAACTTGCACACAGGACCTTCTATTTTTTTCACCATAATCCGAGAAGTCTAGGCATCCGATCTCACTACCCAGGAGACCAGGGGGGAGTTTGACATCATTAGGTCCACTGGTTCTGAAAAAAAAATGGCCATAAATTATATTCCCTCAACTGGGAATTGAACCCGTTGGCTTTAGAATTTGAGGTGGACGCCATACCGCTTAGCCACTCCGATCCCCCATGTTGTTGATAGTTTTGTTAAGTCTGTGTCATGAATAACCGAGTTTTCTGTACTTTTTTATTATTTTGTAAGTAGTGCGTTATTACTTGTGTAGTTATAAAGGTAAAGATAGTACTGTAGCAGATACAGTTAATGTGTGGCCGGGTAGGGAATTGGGGGTTGCTGTTTATATCGAGAGTGTTAGATGTAGAACTAGCTAGACTGCTAGAGTTGGAAATTGCTCTCTTACAGTCTTACAGGATTTAACCAGGTTCGGGGACTATCCTCTAAGGTGTTGTAGTTTGTGAGCAGTTAGTAAGAATTTATAAGTTTCTCAACAGACATTCCCTCCTTCCATTCATGGTTAAGGCTTAGCAATCAATTGATGACCTCTCTTTAGTGTCAACGTTTTGTTTAATGATTATAACGTATGTACATGACGGCGTGAAGTTACAAACATGCATTTTTCATTCATTATACAAAATGCAAGATGCTCTCAATAATCTAGCATGTGGAATCGACATTGTATGAATCAGGCTTATTCAACTCTTGTCCACTTTTTCTTTCCAAATACCAGTTTGCGTTGATCCAAGTACATATAAGCAGTTCTACTTCGGACAGATTAATTCATTGTTCTAAATGGGTTACGTTATATGCTCATGTTCTGCAAATTTATCGTTGGTGCTTATACAGGGCAAATTTCATCATCTCTGCATTTTACTCATAGGTGCAACCTGCAGCCATGAATTCCTTTCTACATGATCAAGGGCTATCTTTCCTTGATATGGAAATATAATAGGAAATGTTATCACTCTACTTACAGATTTCCTGGTGAGAAATAAATGCACAATGCAAACAGGGCATTACTAAATTTGGAAAAACTTCCTTTAGATTTGATTGAAATCCTCAAAATCTGCAGCATAAGAAAATATGCGTCTGTCTCCTAGACTTATAAATCTGCAACTGACTTTTCAGCCGGGACTTGACACGCTTTCCTTCAGCTCAAAATCTAGGTCAGCGTTGCTTCCTCCCTTTATTCATCTCACGATTGGATAAAAAAGTAATCTACGCTTTTCCCATCTTATAGTCCGTTCCTATGATTAAATTTTAACTAACTTCTGTCAACTAAGCTATGGTCTGTATTTGTTATAAAGGAAAGTTCCTAAAATGATGCATTCCCTGTCACATATAGATCCTGGGGCTCCACAAATGTATCCCGTAGGGAGACATTTGAGTACTATCAATAACAAAAATTCATCCCCAAAAATTTTCTAAGTCCAAAAATATTAAAAAAAATTTTTTTTTTAAGTTCAAAAATTTTCTAAGTCCAAAAATATTTCTGAAAATTTAACGAAATTCCTACATCTGAACTCCTATGTCTATATGGGACTGTCGTCTATAAAGGGGCCTTATAGATGGACATCATCTCCAAAAATGCAAACTATCTTTCATATCAATACATATTTCAACCAAATTTACAAATTGGCAACACTGACCAACAAAATCTGCAAAACAATCATAAGGTCATCACCAAAAAAATGTGACAAGTGGCAACACTGGGAAAGAATAGCCAATATTTTCATGGGTACTCATCATTTTTTTTTTTTTTTTGCTAGTGAATGAGCTACTTACTCCTTATTACATGTGGAAAACATCTCTAGACATAATATGCATATTTTATCAGACGATAATATAACCAGCATCATTTTTATAAGCAATCATCTTTGTCACAATAAAAACATTAAAACCTCATGGCTTATCCTTATTTATTTATCTGAATGTTTCCTTGTTATTGACATTTTCCAAATGGTAAGTGTATAAATTCGTTCTAAGTCCGTCACTGTAGAAAATGTTCTATATTACATTTTTTTTTTCTTCTTCAAAATATGTGATGTTTGTCTCCAATATCCGTACGTCCATTAGTCAGTTATTTCTAATCATTCCTTCTTTTCTGTCAACACAGTATTTTTCCTGTGAACTCTTTCCTAGAAATATTATGTATATATATATATTTTTTTTTTTTTCAAAGATCTTCTTTGACCCAACCATACATCAATTTTCAAACATCAAATTATTCAGCAACCAACAGACGAATATGTTACTATCATATTATGAAATATAAGGGAAAAGGAAAAGATAGTTTCAAATCATCATGAATTTTCTACGTTGGGTTCTGTATTACTTTATTTTCTCTGTTAAGACAACTGCTTATACTCTTGACAATATATATCCATGTTGTCACTCTCAAGGCATCCTTGTATACAGTTTATATTTGTCACCTTTTTTTTTCCATAACACCAATGTATCATTTATGGTGTTCCAATATCATTGTATCTATTCTAGTCCTCCTGTTATCTTGAGAATTCCTCCTTAGTAACTCCCTATGTACCTTACTTATTAATTGTCTATGTACTATATCTGCGAATATTTATCAACTATGTATCCACTAATCATTTATGGAACCATTAACACAAATGTCTAGACTTTACCAAAACATGAACAAAAACATGTCTTTTTACATATGTGCAAAATTTCGACACCAACTCTGCCTTCGCTGGTCGAGGGTTAGTCAGAGTTATGTGGTGCCTGTAACATCCGCTGACTACAGCCAGATGGGTGACTTATGGTACTTATAATTCAAAAATCTCGTCCGTCAGTTATCTTAAGTGTGGGGCGGGGGGGTCTATTTCATGGTGTCCTTGACAAAGTTTGCTGCATTTCCAATCTAGGTATTCTTTTCTTATGTCATAATATCTCCATGATATATCTGTGACATGTCTGTCCTTGGGATAACATTATTTTTTTCCAATATCCTCGGGGTGAGTGGATCTCCGTACGTCCAATTTCATCAATCATGTATTTTTTTTCTCTCCTGTAATTCTGGGTATGTTATGAGTATAGTAAATTGTCAATTTATTTCAACTATCTTACAACATTCTGTAATTCGTGATAAGGAATAGTCATTTGTTATACAACAATGTTCATATTACAAAGGCAATGAGCAAAAATCAAAGAGATATCTTCTCCGAAAATGCGGATGTATCTCTATTTCCTTTACCTCTGGGCGTAGCAATTATTCAGTCATTATTAGTTTTCTTTTCTCCATTATTTAATCTCCATTTTGTGTCCTTAGTACCTGTGGTTCCATGGGATTATCATAATCTATTTGTCTCTTGTCTACTGATAATCCTTCAATAATGACTTCAAATATGGTCCTCATATGTGCAGTAATCTTCTGCTCTGAATTGTTCCATGTCCATGGTATTCATAAATTATTCCATTATATCCTTGTCTTATCTCGTAACCACGAAAGACTAAAATTATTCCTCCTCCAATGTTAATGTGGGGGATTTTGTGCATAAACATTACAATAAAATCTCAGCTGTGACAACATAAAGTTTCACCCTAATAGGAAATTGCATCTTCATCATACATAACAGTTGCTTCTTCATCTCATGTGCCATCAGTGGTATCAGGTATGGGGTGTTCAAATCTGGGGCAGCATATACAAATGCATATACTCGTACAGTATCAACAGAATACTGTTGGGGTGTCATTCTGCATAATTGTTATGTGCAGATATTTTTCTGACAGGGGTATGACTGGCAGAGGCGGTGTGAACAAAGACTAGTTGTTCCCTCTGATATGTTGTGACTATTTTCTCTCTTTTCTTCTATGTCAGCTGCTAATGTCAGGGCAGTCAATGTTATATGGCATTGGCCTATCATCCTTTGTGAAGCAATGCACAACAAATGATCAATCAGTGTCATCAAAATGTGTGAGGGTGGCATATAAAGATATAACACATTCTATAAAAAACATTCAATATGTTTTCTTTATATTTTTTCTTTTATGTCTTTTGTCTTTCAGTTCTTTTCTTTTCTTTTTGATTTCTTTTTCTTTTCTCTTTTCTATTTCTTTTCTGTTTTCTTGTGATTTCTTTTCTCTTTTCTTTTTGATTTCTTTTTCTTTTCTCTTTTCCATTTCATTTTCTTTTCTGTTTGTATCACAAGTATGAAAGAATGATAAAAATCAATTCACAAAACATTCTAGCTACTACCAATATTCCTAATAGTAAATCCTAACCAATAGGGCTGCAAGTAATAGTTTAGGTTAGAACAGAATGAATATTGTAGCAGTATCTGTTGTCAATAAGTGGCGAGGAAAGGGTACATCAAGGATCTTCCGATTACAACATGATTGTAATTCCAAGGAATGAATATGATTGGGATTAAAAAGATCACAAGTCTAGAATGTCATCTCAATATAGTGGAAAGGAAAAATAGTAAGTTAAAGATGGTGTAACAGTGGAGTGAAGAAAATCTTACTATAGAGAGTCAAGGTTGGGATATGGAATCTCTTTTGGAGAATGTTTAAAATCGTGACAGTATTAATATACATCTGGGTCTAAAATAATAATGTACATTGGAAAAATAAATAATCCTGTGGAGAAAGATAGCATAACATGCAATACTAGTTTTGGGTATGAATTATATGCTGTTAACAGATGTCATAGTAGGAACAGTATGATTGATCCAGGTGATAGATATAAAGGAGTTTAGCATAATTGAGATCAAGGAAATATTAGTATGAGGTAAGAAAAAACTACTGGTGTAAAGTGCCTGCATGAAAATGCACTAAGATGTGAAATTACAGAAATCTGGAGCTGCAAGGACAAGAAGTCTGGTGAATGAAGCGTGGAATATGATCAGTTTCAAAAGTAGAGATGAATGTTACAACAGAATAGTGTGACACAGGTGCTAAAGGTGGGGTTGTACATTAACATTCTCAATATTAAGAAAATGTCTGTAACTAAATAATGTCTGTAAACTCGTAACACCGTGTCTTATCAATTGTTTTGTCATTTTTATTTCACAAAATATAATTAATGTGTCTAATGAAAATCCTCCGTGGGCTGGTCTTGATTGTTCTCTGGGCATCAGTATTCTAAGGCTGGAAAAAAATACTTTCTCAGTGAGGCTTTGACATCTTAGTCTGGAAGCAAGTCATTTGAACTGTCAAAAACTGAAAATAGAGTACATGGGAAAGTTAGAACATTTCTTAATCAATACGTGCACATCAGCGTAGACCGTGTTCGGAGTGGCGAACACATAAAACACCTGGGCGTGTTTTTAGAACAGCTTTGCGAGGTCTTTGAATTTTTCCGTCGCCTCCAGCATTGCGATTTCCCTACTGGTTAGGCGAGCATCATATTGGGTAGCAGTAGGCGACACTGCATTTGCTGATTGTTGGGGCTCTGAGGACATCAACGAATGCGGTGATGGCTCAACATCTTTTGATTGCGGTGATGGTTTCACTGTGGTTGGGGTTCGCATGGCTGGAACATCTGTTAGTTTTGAGGCAGGTATATGTTTCGCCTTGATTTTTCTTCTGACTTGGGTCTGTGGTACGTTAACGTCTTTTACAGTGGGCGCAGTAATTTGCACACTGTTGTTTTTGACAAGTTGGGCTGAGGCTAATACTTCTCGGCTTGGTTTTGGCACTTGATAGCGTTTCTTCAGAATCTTTCGTCTGATATAGTTGTGCTGTATACGAGGAATCTTGTTGCTAGGGAGTGAGTCATCAGATTCTGTGTTATAGGCGCGTTTGACACTGGAGCTGACTGGTATAAATAATGTGCTATCTGCATCACTGGTTTCAACAGAACTGGCTGTATCAATGTCTGTTTCTTGTTCGTATAGTTCTACCATTTCTCTGTCATTTTGTTCGTTGGGGTCTGACAAAGCTGTGCAGGGGCCGACACTGTCTTCTCTCATGTCTTGTTCTGTTTCGTCTCCATAAAGATTGCTGGTATATGGTTCAACAATCTGCTTGGGTATAGTTTCTTCAGGATCTGATTGTTCTGAACGACCAATCTTGTTCTTGTGGTATAGCAGTGTTTGGTTTTCACTAGTGTTAAAACTGGAGCTGCCTGAATTTGGGGTGTGATAGGTATCAGCTGACGATTTATCACCGCGGGAGTAAGTTTGAGTGTGAATATACGTTGCTTTGTTGTTGTCATCGTGTGACGTCTGGCCTGATTTCTTCGTTTCTAATGCGCAGGTCTCTGTCTTGTAGTCTATTACGTAATTCAAGTGGTGGGATGTCCTCTTCACTTTCTGACGAATTCCTTTGTTGTCTTGCTCGTTGTATTTCCTCTGTAGGTGGTCTGGGTATGTGGTCGTCTTGGTAAGATTCAGAGTCTGTCATCTCTGACTCTGATATGTCAGACGGATCTGTACTGGATGGATTATAATTTAGGGTGGCCTTTCTGACTGGTCTTGTATTTGTCGTCAGAGGCGGAACGGGTCGGTGATTATCAATTTTGAGTTGTTTTACGTGAGCTTTTGTTTGGTGTTGTTTCTCTTCATTCCAGATAATGAAGTTTACGGGCGTAGTTTGTTTCATGATTTTGTAGCCATCCAACCATCGGTCATCGAATTTTGAACTGCGTACATGTTTCTTGTAGTATACTCTATCTCCTATTTTGTACGTTGGTAGCTTGGCTGATTTATCATGTTGTTTCTGTTTCTTGTGAAATGCCTTCTGCGTATTTCGTTGTGCAATCTGGTGAGCTTTATACTTTTCTTGAAGGATTATTTCGATGGGGTCTTCTCCCATGTATTTTCGTTGTGGGCGAAGTAGGTTGTCTAACGGAAAGTTTGGTTCTCTTCCGTATAGCATGAAAAAGGGTGACATTCCTGTGGTATCGTTCACGTTTACTCGGATGGCTTCAAGAGCTTGGTTAATGTATAGGTCCCAGTATTGGTGGTTCCCCTTGATGTATTTGCTAATAATATCATGTAGGGTGGCGTGCATGCGTTCATTTCTGCCATTTGCATTTGGGCAATAATAAGTGGTTGTAGTATGCTCAATATTCAGCTGGTGTAAGGTGGTTTTAAATGGGTTACCGATAAACTGTTTACCGTTGTCTGAAATGATTCGTTTTGGACAGCCATGCCTGGGAATGAATTCTTGTAAAAAAATTTGCGTGATGGACTGCGATGTGGCATCACTGAGTGGGTAACTTTCTGGCCAAACAGAGTATTGGTCAACTATGTGTAGGAGGTATTTGTTGCCTGATTGGGTGAGTGGGTAAGGACCTCATATGTCAATGCTTACTGTTTGTATGGGATAATAGGAAGGTTGCATTTCTTGAAGGGGAATTAAATGTGGCTTCATGTTCCGCAATTTACATGTTTTGCAGGTGGCCACGTACTCTGTAATGTCTTTGTAGAAGGTTTGCCAATAATACCTTTTCTTTATAACATCAATGGTTTTGTCTCTTCCCATGTGCCCGTTGTTATCATGAAACTGTAGCAATACTTCTGGGACTAGATGTGCTGGAATGACTTTTCTTAGTGTCCCTTCTTGTTTATGATCAATATAGTATAGAGCTCCATCCGTTGGGTGTACTGTAAAATTTTTACTTTTTGTTGGGTTTTCCTTTACGTGTGTGAGCAGCTTGACAATTTCTGCATCTTTTGCTTGTTCTACTCTCATGTCAAACATATCTTGACTTCCTTCTTCTACTTGAGTGGCGGAACCTGAAGTATTTCTTCGACCTGATGAAGTAATTTCATTAATTTCTTTAGCATTATCGTCAATCTCTGAGGATGTGCCATCATTTTTGACTCTATTTGTTTTCACTTCGGTTTCATCATCATACTTGATTCTGGATAGGAGATCTGCACAGATGTTTAATCTGCCAGGGATATGTTCGATAGTGGTGTCATAGGACTGTAAATTCATTGCCCATGTCTGTAACTTCTTAGGCTGTTCCTGTGTTTTGGTGAGCCAGTTAACCAAAGGCTGATGATCAGTTCTGATTGTGAGTTTCGTTCCTCTAACATAAAAGTCTAATTTCTGTACTGCATAGTGAATGGCGTATGCTTCTTTCTCAATGGTGGTCCACCGTTTCTGTGACTTTGACAATGCGTGGGATAAGAATGCAATGGGTTTCACATTGGGGATGTCTGGTAGTATGGGTGTTTCATCTTCTAGTACTGGTTGTACCAAACACGCACCAATTGCGTTATCCGAGGCATCGGTGTATAGTATCATGGGCTGAGAAATGTCTGGATGTCCAAGAAGCGGAATGGCGGTTAGGGCATTTTTCAGATATTCAAACGATTTCTGGCACTCTTCTGTCCATCTAAATCGTGCATACTTGCGGGTAAGGGCTATTAATTGCTCAGCTGCTTGTGAGAAATGTATGATATGGCGCCTATAGTATCCCACGGAACTGATAAAGGAGCGTGTTTGTCTGACCGTCTTGGGGCTAGGCATTTCTCTTATGTCTTTGACTTTATCTTCATCAGGTCTGATGCCATCTCTATTGATAACAAAGCCTAAATATTTGGTTTCTGTCTTTAGAAATTCACACTTGGACAGTTTTAACTTTATTTGGTGATGTCTGAGTCTATCAAAAACTGTTTCAACCTTGCGGAGGTGGTCTTCCATCGTGCCTGCGGTATGTATCAGGATATCGTCTATGTATGCCAGGGCAAATGGATGTAGACCCTTTAACACTTCATCCATGAGTGACATATATGTTGCTGGCGATCCTTTTAGACCAAATGGCATAACATTCCAAAAAAAAACTTCCGATATGCGAACAGAATGTGGATTTCTGTTTTGCCTCAGGTGTCATGGGGATGCACCAAAAGCCTGACCTTGCATCAAGTGTGGTGAAATAGGTAGACTTTCCTAACGTCGCAAGTAGATCGTCTATTCTGGGGAGGGGGTAGGAAATGACTTTTGTGATTTTGTTCAGGGCTCGGTAATCGCAGCAAAAGCGACTGGACCCATCTTTCTTTGTTACGATAACGATGGGGGAGGACCATTGGGATCTGGATCTTTCGATGATTCCTGCCTGTAGCATTTCATTTATAGACCTTTCCACGAGTTCTCTGTTTTTCAAGGGCGTATGATAGGGTTTCATATGTATTGGCTCCTCTGTGGTTGTTTGAATGTCCATTGTGACAGTGTTAGTTCTGCCTAATTCCATGTCATTGAGTGCGAATACGATTATTTCTGCCGTAACTGCGCTTATCCGCGTACGTTACTGTATTTCTTCCGTTTGTGCTATAGGGCTGTCTTCTTTCCCTGGGCGAAAATTTTTCATTCTTTCTGTTTCCAACTTTGCTGCTATAGTATCCTCCTGTGGTGGAGTCGTATAAGAATTCTTCCTTTTCTTCGGAACATTCAATTGGTTTTGGGACTTTATCATATCCACCTGTTTTTGAGTTATATTGATACTCCATGGGGCATGTATCTCTGTCTTGTCGCTTCGGATATCCTCCTGGCAAGAAAATTTCTGTTTCTCTGTTTCTTTCTGATATACAGCACTTCATCTTTTCTCTTGGTGTGTTGGGGCGCAAAAATGAGCGATTATAGTCATTCTCATACCGTGGCTGCATTATTTCTCTCCTTCTTATACATGGACTGGTTTGTTTCTGTGGTCTGGGTAGGGTATGCTGTGATGTAACATAACTGTGACTGGTATCTCTGCCATTTTCTGCATATGACTTATAACTGTTTACCTTTCGTGTACCATGGTTATTTGTACTGCGATTTCGTGTACTATGTCCAGTGGGAGTGGTTGAGACAATTTGTGGATGGTCTCTATTGGTTTTAGTCTGTCTTATTGTTGACGTATCCACTTGCGCTACAACTGTGCCTCTATTTATAGTGGTAGTTTTTCCTGACATATTCAATATCATGATGGGGAAATCTCTGGACTTCGAGACCTCAGCGATTCCCTCTAATTTGTAATAATGGGTCATCAATAATGCTTTCTTCTGCTAGGGGCTGTATTTGGATTGATTGCCCTGGTGTTATGTACTCAGAATTTTTTACTCTGCCTTTTGCTATGACTAGAGAGTTTGGGGCCACCGTTATGGGAGCTGTAAGTCTTACCAAGGACGAAATGTGGATATCGTCCTGGAGATCGATGTAAATATTGTTGACTTTGATTTTCTGGAGGTCATAGTATATTTTAACTTTGTTTTTGTTAAAGAAATCCCTCCCTAGGATAAGATTTCTAGACATGTTTTTTGTAATGACAAATGGGTGTTCAAAATTTGTTTCACCTAAAGAAAATTTTACCCATGCTGTCCCAACTGAATTTAGTCTTTGTCCCGTGACTGAGGCTAGGTGTGTTTTGGACTGTTGAAATCGTACTAAATGTTGGATCTTCTTGAACAGCTGGAACCTAATAAGACTAATGGATGCTCCTGTATCTACTAGTGCTCTATACTGTTGTCCCTGTATAGCCATGATGCAGGAACTGGGGTCCGGATGTATTTTGGTTCCATCATTCAGCATTTCTTCATAATGTATTTTTCTGGATGGGTTCACTTGACGATCTCTGTTCTGTGTTGTTTCTTTTGTTTTGGACCATTTTCTATGATAGTCACCCTCATTAACGGTCCTGTTTAGTGAGTGGCACGTCCGTTTCCCTGACGCATGAGGGGTTGAGGTGTGCCTCTGGTATACTGATTTCTTGTGTAATTACGTGGGGGTGGTGCGAGTTGTTGTGGTTGGTAACCTCCTTCTCTTCTGAATGGTGTGTTATTGTAATTTTCTCTGTAGGACTTGTAACTATGTCCGAACCTACCGCATGTAAAGCATCCATTTGGATTGACGTTATTAATGTCATTTGTCCTCTGTGTGGGGGGTCTGTAGTTGCGAGGTCTACCATCTTGTTGTCGTAGGCGAGTCCATTGCCTCCTGGCATGGTCAACTTCCATAGGCTCATGCTCAGTATAGTCCCTATAGTCTGGTCGGTGTTCCCTACTTACTCTTTGTTGGAACCTTCGGTGAAGATTTTCTTCCTGTATTGCTGCTTGGATTGTTTCAGCAATAGTCTTGGTGTCTTTTCTAATGAGATGCCTTCTGATGTTCTCTGCTCTAAGGCCATCGACAAATATCCCTACTAGCTGTATTTCTACGTCAGGTGTGGTTGGTATTTCTCCACAAAACGCCTCTTCTGCCATATTGAGGAATCTATCGCCATAAAGTTGTACTGATTCATCCCTTTCCTGTTTCATTTGTCTAAGGACTGACCAAGCGTGCATTCTGTCTATGATTTCTCCATATCTCTGGGTGAGCTCTTTTTTAAGGGACTCGTAGGTCTCTGTGGGGTACTGCTGGGACCTCCTTCTTAAAAAATCAGTCACGAACGAATCAGAGCTTAGCAGAGCGATTTTCTTTTTCTCTTCATCAGTTGTTGCCTCTGCTATTGCCGCAAATTTTTCCATGTCGGCTAACCATCTCCTGAATTTCTTCTTGTCTCCATCGAATGGTTGTACTATGGACTTGACTTGGGATAATTTTGCATAATTGCTATTCTTTTGTAAGTTCTCAGTAAAGCGCTGTAGCGCTATCAATGTGGGTTCTTCCATATTTGGATTGACTGGGGGCTGCAGCGGTTGTGCTTGCGCAGATCTGTTTTCCTGTTGTTGCTGCTGTTCTACCCCTAGTTGCTGGAAATTTTCCATTAATTGGTCCATCTTTCGTTAATGCTTCTGCTCTTTTATAGAGGACTGGTCATGCGGCACCAAATAAGGTAATGTGTGGCCGGGTAGGGAATTGGGGGTTGCTGTTTATATCGAGAGTGTTAGATTTAGAACTAGCTAGACTGCTAGAGTTGGAAATTGCTCTCTTACAGTCTTACAGGATTTAACCAGGTTCGGGGACTATCCTCTAAGGTGTTGTAGTTTGTGAGCAGTTAGTAAGAATTTATAAGTTTCTCAACAGACATTCCCTCCTTCCATTCATGGTTAAGGCTTAGCAATCAATTGACGACCTCTCTTTAGTGTCAACGTTTTGTTTAATGATTATAACGTATGTACATGATGGCGTGAAGTTATAAACATGCATTTTTCATTCATTATACAAAATGCAAGATGCTCTCAATAATCTAGCATGGGGAATCGACATTGTATGAATCAGGCTTATTCAACTCTTGTCCACTTTTTCTTTCCAAATACCAGTTTGCGTTGATCCAAGTACATATAAGCAGTTCTACTTCGGACAGATTAATTCATTGTTCTAAATGGGTTACGTTATATGCTCATGTTCTGCAAATTTATCGTTGGTGCTTATACAGGGCAAATTTCATCATCTCTGCATTTTACTCATAGGTGCAACCTGCAGCCATGAATTCCTTTCTACATGATCAAGGGCTATCTTTCCTTGATATGGAAATATAATAGGAAATGTTATCACTCTACTTACAGATTTCCTGGTGAGAAATAAATGCACAATGCAAACAGGGCATTACTAAATTTGGAAAAACTTCCTTTAGATTAGATTGAAATCCTCAAAATCTGCAGCATAAGAAAATATGCGTCTGTCTTCTAGACTTATAAATCTGCAACTGACTTTTCAGCCGGGACTTGACACGCTTTCCTTCAGCTCAAAATCTAGGTCAGCGTTGCTTCCTCCCTTTATTCATCTCACGATTGGATAAAAAAGTAATCTACGCTTTTCCCATCTTATAGTCCGTTCCTATGATTAAATTTTAACTAACTTCTGTCAACTAAGCTATGGTCTGTATTTGTTATAAAGGAAAGTTCCTAAAATGACGCATTCCCTGTCACAGTAGGGGAGTGAAGTGTTAGAGACTTTTCTATGCTAGATCTTAGTTTAATGAGGTAGAGATGACCAATTCCCTGCCTTGCTGCTTTTGCCTTCTGTAATTCAAGAGCAGATTCAGGTACCCATTTACATCTGGGTAGATTGGAGCTTGGAGCCTGGTAACTCTTCATCAAGAAACAAGCATTGTAACCACACTTGCCACTTGACAGTCCCTGTAATTATGGGCTATCCAAAACACCAGACAAAATGCTCCACATGTTTTTTTGTCCACCCATGTCAAGTGTCAACAATAACTATGTTGTCACTGGAGGTGATTCTTCTTCTTCTTCCTCGTTCACCCTCAGACTTCTGGATTAATGACTCTAATAAAGGCAGTAGTGAGCTCAAGGTTCCTGACACCTCCAAACAGTTTTTTGTGGAGAGACGTGGATTGTTGCCTTATGCCACTCCGTTCACTGCTGTAAGTTGGGCAGGACTGGAGCAGATGTTCAGCTGTCATGGGGCTGGTGCCACAGGAGCAGAGATCTGTCGGACCAATCCTGTACTTATTATATAAATGGTACCTCAACCTGTTGTGACCAGTACGTAAGCAGAAAATGATGTACTGGTCTTGCCTAGATAGTTGATGATAGACATCATCTTGTATGTGACCTTGGTGTTCTCTGTCCCATTTGGACTTGAATATGGCTTTTATAGTTGTTTTAGCCATTTCATAAGTTGTCTCTGTATCGTTTTGTTGCAGGGCTCCCCTTCTTTAGCAAGTTTACCTCATGAGAAACTACAGGCATGAAGATTGTAATGTTAGGTTATCTTCTCATCCTTTAGGTTGACACTACAGCGTAGTTTTTGAGTGTTTTTCCTTCATGGCCATAACTTAATTTTTACTGTTAGCTTCCACACTAGCACATTAATCAGCATTTATCTCAAAAAACGTGTAAAAATAATTTAAATACTTAGTCTAAGATCCTCTGTCATTTTGGCACCAAGTCTTATTACATGTAATTTTCACTTCTAGGACAGATTCGTCATCGTTCGTTTTCCTTTTTGTTTCCTGTGAACCATGGATCTACCATTGCAGCTGGTCACCTTGTAGACAGCCAGCACTGAAACATTCATAAACTCTTACAGTGGTGATTTCTTTAGCAAGTTGTTTTACATGCAAAAATTTGTATACATTGTCTCTAATGACCAGTAATCCTTTCTTTGTCTCCTTAGAGACCCCTGTTAACTATACAGAGCTAACAAATTACTTAATTTAGGTTAAACACTCTGAGAGTTAATATTTGACCTAAATTACGGTAATTTGTTACCACAGTTTCTGATGTTAATTTTGTTTCCTTTTCTTCTTTTTAAAAGTATCATAATTTTTTTAATATACTTTCCTGAAGCCTGGCGGTGACAGAATATCCCCTCCAGCTGTTCCCCAGAGACTTCCAAAAACAGGAGACATCTTGAGTAGGACCTTTCCTCCTCCCAAGGCTGTGGCCATGTCAGATGTCCAGTGAGTACAAATATGCTTCAGTTATACTTCATGTGGTTTCTCTGGAACCTTGCCTGTCCATGTGGTTGAAATAGACTTTTTCTGTATTTTTGAATGATCTGTATTGTGCTGTGCTGGGCACCATTATCATGACCTATTTGCTGTATTTTTGAATGATCTGTATTGTGCTGTGCTGTGTGCCATTTTCATGACCTGATGTGTTTCATGTCGTATCAACATTTTTTCAGAAACTGGCATTGCCAGCACTGCACGTTCATCAACGAGGCTAGTGCCCATGTTTGTGTCATGTGTGACAAGACATCGGATCATCCACTGCTTGTTGGCACACCAGATGATGACAGTGATGATGATGATGACAACAAAAATGGCAGTGAGTCTGAGAATGACTTACTCAGGCAGGACAGATTTTTGGACTTGCTGGAAGAAATAAAATATACAGAGCAGAAGGAACGAGAAAGGGATGAGAAGTTGTTTGAGAATGAGGGTGATGACACACTCAGTGATGATCAGACACTTGTTATTGGTCCAAGAATCCGTGGATCTCAAGAGCAGGTCAGTGCAGGGTCGTCACTGTGTCAGTAATTATATCTTGATATTTCTGTCTTCTGTCTTTAGTGTTACTTAGCTTGGCAAGGTACTGCTTAGTGTGTTAAGTCCATTTTTAATTAACAGTATCTTGGTAAGTTACTTTCATATATTGATATTTCTGTCTTCTGTCTGTCTTTAGTGCTACTTAGCTTGGTAAAGTACTGCTTAGTGTGTTAAGTCTGTTATGAATTAACAGTATCTTGGTAACTTAATTTCATATTTTGATATTTCTGTCTTCTGTCTGTCTTTAGTGTTACTTAGCTTGGTAAGGTACTGATAGTGTGTTAAGTCTGTTTTGAATGTAACAGTATCTTGGTAAGTTACTTTCATATCTTGTTATTTCTGTGTTGAGCTTAACAAGAGCTAGGTCAAGTAGTTTCTGAGCTCGTGCGCAGTCAAGAAAAAGTCATGTGATATGTAGCAGATTAGTTGGTGGCCTTTCTGTAAAGCTAAATGTGGATAATCATCATCATCTTTTGTCCTTGTTGTTTCCTGTGGAGCATGGATCCACCCACTGCAGCTGGTCCACTTACAGGAAGCCTGCACAAAGCATTCACTTGCTCTTGTAGCAGTGGTTTCTGGAGCAATTTGTTTGACATGATGAGGTTGCCAACCTCATGAACAGCCTCATATTAATCGCATTGTACAACATGCCGAAGGAAGCATTAGTCATATTCTTTCTTTGTCTCATCAAAAACCCCATGGGAACTACATGGTGCACAATTTTGGTCAGATGAGAGAATAATTAACTGCTAGTGTTTATCAGTAAGTCTTTTAATCGTTATAGTATTTGATTGTTATCGCATGACCATGGGCAACACTAGTGTCACTGCACTTTAAAATTGTATCCATGTAAACTGCATTGGTTTGTTAAAGAGAGGAGCTGAATTCGCTAGCAAAATGCTGATTGTTTTTAATATTTTCTTTCTTTATTCCATATATCTGTTTTAATCCTTATATCAGTCGGTAGCATTAGACATTTTCTTTGCAAGTGCTTTTGGGAAGAATGACTTGTTGGGGGCAAATTTAAGCTGTGAGCTTCAGTACAACTATTAATGCATCATTCATTTGATTAATTATTTGTTTCTTTGTCGTGATCTTACTGTTGTAATTTTTGACATAAGGTGATGCTGGAGAAGAAAAAAGCCCAGCAGGAGTACATGCTTCAGCAACAAATAGAGCAGCAGACACGTAGCAGAAAGCAGTCACCAGTTGTGGTAAATCTTATGCACATATAAATGTCAGTCCTTGTAGAACTTAGTAGATAAGGAGTCTTCATCGTGGTATTGGCTGCAAAAGAGCGAGACGCTCAGCAGCCCTAGTTAAACAACAACAACGCTGTTTGTTTACTTCCATGCATCTGCCATGTAATGGTGTGAAAATGTAGACTAGCCGTTAATCTAGTTTTTCTTGCTTATTTGCAGTATTGCTTACTTCACAGTAATAAGTAAGTGATTATATTTGCAACTGCCATTGTACATGCTTTATTTTTTTTTAAATTACTTTCCAGCAACACTCATCAACCCCAAAAAGCCAGAGCCCAGCCCCTGTTCCTTCTCGTACATGTTCTCCACATGACTTCGGGGAGAAGCGAAAGTCATCATGTAGTCCCAAACCAGAACGGGAAATAAATTATCACGCAGGTTCATCAGACTACCATACACCACCCTCAAGCGCTTCTCCGTCACCTGCCAGCCCACACCGAAACACCACTGGTCAGCAGCATAAACTAGTTCAGGTTGTACAAGACGAAGGCAAGGATGACAGCAAGAAATCAAGTTTGGGTAATTATGACAGCTCACTGGAAGACACCCTTGCAAGATTTAATGAGATCAGCATGATTGACAGTATGCAAGCCCAAGGGGCAGAGTTTGCTAAATTGATAAAGGTAAGGAAGTATTCCAGATAATGAGAATTAGTTGCTAGTTTGATCATTTGTGTTACTGAATAATAATAATAATAATAAATTCTTTAAGCGCCAAACACGGCGCATAAGGCAGAAACCAGTGCTCTCCAGGTTGTTCGTTGTGACGCCACTCCTCTTAGCTCTTGCACATTATTTAGGCCCAACGTTCTTCCTTCTCTTATTATTGTTCTTCTGAGTGTTTCTTTTGGTCTTCCTTTTTTCCGCTTACCCTCAGAACCCAAGTGAGCGCCTGTAGTGGTATTCTGTTGTTTTGCATTCGTAGGACATGACCGATATATGACCATCGTCTTTTCCTTATATAGGTAAGGACATATTTCTGCCTAGAGTCTTCTCTTATTTGTCGATTAGTCTTGAATTCTTTCCAACTGATGTTCATGAGTTTTCTAAGACATTTGTTCTCGAATGTATTCAGCTTGTTCTCCAATGATTTTGTTATTTTCCAACTCTCACAGCCGTATGTTAACACTGAGATAACATTTGAATTAAACAGACGAAGCTTGGTATGTTACTGAATAGCAGTACATTATTCAGAAACAAATACGGAGGGGAACCCGAGGCCAGTAAACAGTAAATAAATAAACAAACATCACACACAGGTATGTTATCAGGCACTCGATGAGAAATAAAGAAGTAGAAGACTAGACAACAGAAGTGATAGGCTTACCGGGAATCGAACCAGGACCTTCCTGAACAGCACCCCCTGCCTATCCACTATCCTCTCTGCCAGCTGAGCACTACAAAAATAGTGCTTCACCGACAGAGGTTTAGCACGACACACACATTTTCCTAAGGACGACCCAGACTAATTATAGACACAATCCTTTCTGCAGTTTTCCTATTAAACAGTATAGCAGTATAGGCCAGTTTAGACAAGACAAAGACCTTAATACTGTGTCTAGTAAATAATAGAAGAATGAGAGTAGTAAAGGACAGAGGATTACGTGTAGGGCCTTCTATTTCTTTAATTCTCATTGAGTGCCTGATAACATACCTTTGTGTGTTGTTTGTTTATTTATTTACATTATTCAAATCATCACCTTCTGATTGTTTAATAAATGAATACACGTACCTCTTCACGTGAACTCGCCTCATTCATTGCTAATTTGAGCCTTCGGTGGATTAAAAAGAAACTGAAATGTTAGTGTATAGGGCAAGTCTAGCAGAAGTGAAGTGTCACATGTTTAAAGGAAACAAACATAAAGAATGATTTTATTCCTTTTTCATGTCATTTTGTTTTCTTTATATCTGCTGCAAGTTATGTCGATTGTCTAATGACTCATCACAAATTGTAAATCTTCCTGAAGTTTGATAACATGTCAGTTTATCACTGTACTAAATTTGTGTGTGATGTTGTATCTATCATTGTACAAACAATATCTGTATACATTGCTGTTATCTTACAGATGGCTGACAAAGAGGGTTTTGATGTTGAAGCCGTCCAGATAGCTCAGAGCTTTTGTGAAAACCAGAATATGAGTCCAATAGAATGGTTGAAGAAAAACTGGAAGAAAAATATCAACTTGGTAGTAAATATGGCGATCACAGCAGGAAACAAACAGCAGCAGAACAGTGTCGGGGAGGTGTCAGAGGAGGAGGCCTTGTCTGCATATATCACTTGTCATGGGAACATGAAGGATGCTGCCCAGATGTGTGTCACAAAAAGAACTGAGTTGGTGAGAACTTTCATGCTTTAAAAAGTGTAACATATTTGCTCCATAACTAAACTGTAACATATTTTCTTTATGCTGTGTAGGTGTAAAATGTGTTATTTATATTCTGTTAAGCTGTTTACTATTACATTGTTACTTCAAATTCTTACAAATAGCTTTAGATGGATGCCTCTTGTAACAGTTTCCCAACACATTTGGCCAACATTATAACTGTTTGTGTGCCTTATACATTTTACAAGGGCCCTGAAACATTGCTCTAATGAACTATTTATTGATGGATCAGTGCCTTGTATTTCCCTTGGGTATCTGAAGAGACAAATAAAGACTAATAGAGACAAATGGGAGACTACTGCACCCTGAAGCATGTCATGCAGGATTGTGCATGGGGTTAGCAACCTCTTCATCATGTCAAACAAATGTCCACACAAACCATCGCTACAAGAGCCTGTGAATGCTTGATGCAGGCTTCCTGTAAGGGAAACAACTACAGTGGTAGCTCCATGAAATTATCTTTACTTGTACTGGGATTGACTGTTTCAGTAATGTATGGGGCATCTTTAACATCTGTAGATTTATATCAGAACTCTTCCCTCCTCACTTTCATTATTTATGTTTTTCAACATTTCAGTATGAACATTTGAGTGCCTTAAGTGACTACCCCAGGGAAGAAATCCTTCAAGCAATGTTTCAGTGTTGTGGAAAGAGAGAAGCAGCTGAAAGGCTGTTACTTGAATCAAAGCTGCAGCCATTCCTTGATAATATTTGGGCGGAGAAAGAAACTGATGCTAGAAATCGTTTTGCACTTGATTTAACTGGTCCCCTGCCAGAAATGTGTCATAGTTTTTCCACAAGCATCATTTTTCATGGAGACTTTCAGAAGATGATCAAGGACAGAAATGTGAATAGAGATGTAAGTTTCAGTACATGAGCATCATTGTGGTGGCATGTATGTGATACATGCTGGTTGTAGGATTCAGTAGCTATACTAAAATTGCATTTGTACTCAGAAAACTGTTTTGTGTTTGCCTTATACTGTCAAATCTTGTAATGTATAGTAGTGTAGCATAGATGAAATATGAAGTGTGGTGAGGTGGATGGTGGATAGAAAATAATATGTATAGTTTCCAGAAATGGAGAAGAGAGCTGGTGAACTAGTGTAGGGATGTCACAAGACAAGACAAGTAGTTAAATGCACAGTTTTATATGGTAGCTGTAGAAGAGAGCTTAAAGTAGGTCACCTTCTCGCTAGACCTATCCTCCAAGGGTGTCTGTAAATAGTTCATGTGAAATGCAGCTCGTTAATTATCCCTCCCAATTAAAAATATAATTAATCCTCTTAATTTCCACACAATGACCCAATTTCGAACAGAACTGGAATTTAAACAAAGTCAATCAGCTGCGATTTATAAAATATATCTGTACATTTTTTAATTAAAATAGAAGTTTGGTAAAGATTGCAGATATGTATTTACACAGGTTGGAAAGTCCAAAAATACGGAACAATCAAAAATTAATAACACACTGTACCTTAACACCACTTCGTGACAGAAGCCCCCTTATTTATTTAAAGTTGTCTCTCTTCTTGAAGAATCAGTATCTGTTTTTATTTTTCATTGTCCACTCCTACTGACATAATCCTGTTTTCTGCCCTCATGTGATTAATGGATGGATCTAGTACTTCTGCAGCTTTGCTTTGCTTTTCTATTTCCTCCCCTACAAGTAATAGGCAGTAAAACATCTTGGGATAAATTGTTTTAAAAAAACTCGCATATGTGTGTGTATATGCATACATGTGTGCACGTGTGTGTGAAATACAGTAACAGTATAGAACAATAATTAAAGACAATAATAATAGATAAGTTGCTTTTTTTTTTGTGTCCACTGACCACAAAATGATTTGTCTCCCATACATTCTTTCTACATACATAATTTTTAATGGCTTTATTCACTTTTATTGTATTTGCCATATTACAGTTATGAATATTGTCTCGTTCTTTTGTGAAATCTATGAAGAGATTTTGATATCTAAAGTTCCAATTTGTCATACCATTGTAGTTTTAAACAAAAAATAATTTGGTGACTTGTGGAGTTTGTAAACCAGGCTTGTGGTCTTTTAAGATATAACAGCTCCTGACAGTTTTCTTCACTGGATTAGTTGAGGCTGTTGAAATCAGGAGTTGAAGAACCTGCAGCATCTGAGAGTTGTTTTGTTTTAATGACTGTTTCTCTTATTGCAGCGCCGAATTCGCATGATTTTTGTGGAAGGCAAATTAAAGAGTTGGGGCCGAGCAGAATTGGTTATTAAGATTTTGGACAATGATCTACCAGACGACAACATTTCTTTGGAAGATGTTGTAGAAGCTGTTAGGAACTGCCAGGACAGAAACAGTGCATTAGCATACCTACAGCAAGAGTGTGCACTATGTTTTACCAATTTTCCGATGAGTAAGGTGAGCATTTAGTCATCTCAGCCATATCTGTGTAGCTTTGAATGCTCTGATCTTTTATAAGTAAGTAATAATTTGTAATAAACAACGTGAGTCATGCCAGAGTCATTTTGGCCATATCTAACTTTAAAATTTACAAACTGTTATAAACTTAGCTTTGGTACATCATTGCAAAGATCACTCATCTAACCATAACTTTAACAACTAACAGAGTCCAAGACATAATTACTCATCGCTCAGCACCGGTGAGCTATACGACATCAAGACCTTTTACTCCAGTCTCCAACTGCCATCTATCCCTTCTGCCCACATCACGAACAACCATCTTTTCCTGACGTCATGAACTCGCATTCACCATGTGTCATTCTTAGTGCACTAAGAACCACATTATCCACATAATATCTATCTCGCAACTTTTGACATCAAACTAAATATCCAACTTAAGGGGACCTGTGCAAAATGACAATGAATAATAATATGTAACTTAACTGACACACATACACATTGTACCTTGACACCACTCCATTTTGTTCCTCAAGGAATATGGGTCTCTAATTCTTGATGGACACTGATGTCTTTTCTGGGCCATCATCTTCAGCTTTGCTCATGAAGTCTCTGTTACCTTGCTTTTCCCATCTACTATTCTTTTGCGGATTCTTTTTTGTCCTCATACCTCTTCCCTTGTGGGTTCCAGCCAGTGGCATGAATAGTTATACTAAACTACTGTAATTAGTTTGTGATTGTTTAAAAGAAAAATGTTGATGCCAGTTATCTGAAACAACTACAAATAACTTATTTTTGAGGAAAAAAAATTTCTTCCTGTAGAACTCTCAAAATATCTCAAAAAGAATGTTTATAGAATGTAAAGGCTTTTAACTGTGACAAAGCCATTAGGGATGGAGAAAAATGAACACAGATCAAAGTTGTAAGGGCTAAAAATTGTGTATTAGAAGACAGTTCACACAAATAAATACAAAAACCCTCTAAATTTTATTTTTTAAATTTCTTTTTAGCTGGATTCATGCAGAGAAGGAGAAATAAACATTCTTTACTGCTGTATAGGTTTGTTTCCAGATACAACATAGAAGATGTAGTATATATGTATTTGTTTTAAATGCAGATTCGCAACCTGAACTTCTGCCAGTGTAGGATGTGTGAACAGTGCTTAACCAAAAACTTTGAGATTGGCATACGTGAGAAACATGTTCGACACTGGACCTGCCCATTGTGCTCACAACCTGACATGAATGATGGAGACACTGCTTCAGACTATTTACAGTTTCTTATTCTCTTGGTAAGTAGCGCCTGTGGCTTTTGCCGCTTCTTTGGGAAGTGCTTAAATAATTGTCATCATCATTTCCCTTTGTTTGCTCTATATGGAGCCACTCTGCGGTCAGCCCCTTGCAGGAAGCTTTCATGTTGTCTTGTAATTGTAGTTTTTGTAGCAGTTTGTTTTAGATGTGTGGTTGCCAGCCCACACACACAGCCTTAAATTAGTCACCTCTTATGACATACTTGAAGGAGTAGTAGGCATATTCTTTCTTTTATCTCCTCAGAGCAGGGGTCGGCAACCCGCGGCTCTTTGAGCCACCTCGTGCGGCTCTCGGCTCTCTCCTACTTAACTCTTAGCGAATGAGGGACACCATGTGATTTTTTTTTCATTCGGCTCTTCAATTTGTTAAAATGGAGACAAAATTAAATATTTGGCTCTTTGTTACGAAAAGGTTCCCGGCCCCTGCCTCAGAGGCACCCGGGAAACTAAATGAGGCATGCATAAATAATGTATGAAAATAATTCTGTACTTTCTTATCGTATGCTTATCATAGGTTTAAACAAAGTCCACTGAGAAATTATATTTTTTAACACCAAAAAATTTCATTCTAAACCATAAAATGTCATTCAATAATTTGCTGATATGGCTCTACACAAGTTTCCAATCATCGTGTTCTCTGTTTGTTCTGTTGTCAACTTTCTTCTTCCATGTTGTTTATTCCAGCAAGTTATTGTCTCTTCATATTGTTCCTTGATATCTTTAACCCTCAGTTTTAAACAGATAAAGAGGGGAAACCCGAGGCCTGTAAACAGTAAATAAATCAAAATTTTTTATACACATAAAGGTTTGTTTCAGGCACTCGTGAGAAAACTAGACAACAGAAAAACAACAGACGTGAGTGGCGTACCGGAGAATTGAACCCAGGACCTTCCAAGCGGCACCCCCACCTCGCTACAGAAGCGAATCATGCTATCCTCCCTGCCAGCTAGGCACTACAAAAATAGTGCTTCAAAGACAGGGATCATTAGTGCATGTAACACCGGATATATACCTAGGGCGATCCAGCCTTATTAATGACACAATTACTTCTGTTGTCCCCCTATTATACAGTATGGGTCAGATTGTATGTTATGGTGCAACTTTCCTCTTCTTGAAACATGCCCATTGCAAGTAGTCTAATCCTTCTGATCTTAACAATTATTAAATTGATAGTAAATCACTTACATGAAACCATGACTTTAGTCCTGGGAAGATAACATTTAAACCGTATACAGTTTGTCATGAATAGATTAGATTGCCATTATCGCGTAAAAATTCCCTTCCCTCATTATGGAAATTCTGAAACTTTCCTTTTCAGCTTCAACCTCTGATTGATAAAGATATTCAGAATTTGTTTGAGGTCAAAGTCCGAGATTGGCACCTGCAGAAAGATGTATCCTTCAGGTGGTGTGCACATGTGAGTAACAGCAGATAATTTAATTACATCAAAATTCACATGTGGTTTGATTTGGTTTGAAGGACTATCTTCATTGACTACCTCCATCGGTGCTCTGACTCCTCCCTTAGATCCACACAAGGAGGATCTCAGCACAGTGCACGAACTCTGTAGCACCTGCTGGAATCCCAATGTGTGTATAGGAATCACACATTCTATAACAAATGTTGTGGTGAGTAGGTCTCTAATTTTTTTAATTTTGCCAGGGCAGCAGCCATCTGGCCTACTTTTTACGATTTCCAATTGTCAAGAGATATTTAACAAGCATAACTTACACACGGAACCTCCTATTTTTTCGCCCTTATCCGAGAAGGCTAGGCATCTGATCTCACTGCCCAGGAGACCAGGGGGAAGTATGACATCCTTAGGACCACTGGTTAAGGAAAAAAAATGTCCATAAATTATATTCCCTCTATTGGGAATCAAACACGGTTGCTTTATAATTCGAGGCAGATGCCATACCTCGTAGCCACTCTGACCCACGATTCACATGTGGTTGACCACTGACCGCCTATGCAAAGCATGTGATCTTGGTAATATTAACTAAGTTTTTCCAGATTATGCATTCCTTGATTCGCAGCATGGTGTGAGCATTGGTAACTGTCAGGGTTATTATTTTTTTTTTTGGAATGTCTCAAAAGCCCATAAACACAATTTAAATTGCTAAACATCATGTCTTCTAACTTTGGTTTTGCTGAAACGGCATGTGTAGACAAAGAAAATATATGTGTATGCAAATCGTAGTATAGATAAAAGAGTAAGTAGAATTTTGATAAACTTGTACTACATTATTTAGAAAGGATGACACAGGTTTGTATGTTGAATGTGCACTGCAACCAAGAGACTCATATGTGGGATATAATGCCTGGAGTTGAAAGAAATGCATTATAGAAGAAGAATATCATGAGTTTTGTGGGACTGTACCAAGGATATGGATGAAAGCATGCCTGAAGTTGTAAACAACGCAGTTCAAAGTGCTTTTATTTCTACATGTTGTACTTTATTAAACATGTTTTCATGGAAATTGTTGGCCATTTTGGAATTATGACATTATTTTATCAGTTCAGATGAAATTGTTGTACTTCACTTATGTACCACACTGGTATACTTACAAACTTTTATCAGTATAAAGATCGACTTAGATTCTACCTAGAACACACGGCCACACAAAAAACAACGCAGCCATATTTAACAACCATGCTTGCTGACATCATAAGTGCTGTCTCATTGATGATGGACAATCTGTTATATTGAACGATATCATTCTAACCCCTCGTTGCTCACAGCCCTTGCTATGTGATGTATGTAAGGAACCTCAATCAGCATAAAATGTGCACCATCATAGTGGGTAGATGCTAGAATTGGGTTGGCCACATCCTCAGAAGAGACCTTGACACCAGAACTGCCATGGTATGGACTCCAGAAGGAAAGCAAGGATGGCCAGAAGCCACCTGGTGGAGAACAAACTGGAGGCAGAGATGCTAAGCATGAACCAGAGCTGGGGCACCACACGAGGATTGCTGTTGACCGAGCAAAGTGGAGACAGTTTGTTGCTGCCCTACCGAACGCCACCAGGCATGATGGCCACTGATTGCTTTGTCAGTCATTGTCCAAGGACCAAAGAAGAGAAAGAAAAATCAGCATAATGAGTCAGGTAACCAAAACACTCTTAAATCATACAGGAAAAAAAGAAACAGCAAATTAATGAAACACATTGTGGCTTTTAACAGAGGGGCAGAACCTCAGATGTGGTATATTTTAATAAGGATGCAAGTAGAAAAATATATAAAGGTCTAGATGCAAAGAATGAACCAGAGTTGGGGCACTGTACGAAGGATGGCCACCGACCGAGCAAAGTGGAATCAATTTGTTGTTGCCCTACAAGACGCCACTAGGGTGATGGCCACTGACTGCTTTGACAGTCGGCGGCTAAGGATCAAAGAAGAAGATATATTTATACATGCTTTGCAGACTACAGGAAGACTTAAGATAAGAGTCTGTCATGAAAAGCTAACTGAATGCTTCAAGAAATAGGTTTAGATGGGAAGGATTTATACCGTATCTGATTATCACGACTTCACTGACATGAAGACCACAGACAGCTGTTCAAAAACATGTGAAGACAGACTTGTTGAGATGTTCTTGGAAAGTGAGAAAGCCAGCACAGACGATCATCATCATCATTTTCCTTTAAGCTCCCAATGGATCATGGAGCCACCACTGGATGCTGGTCCCCTTGCAAGAAACCTGCACCAAGGAGTTACATGCTCTTGCAACAATGGTTTCTGTGGCAGTTTGTTTTACATTGATGAGATTGTTAGCCACATGCTTAGTCTCATATTAGGTCACCTTGTACAGCATGTGATGAGATTGTTAGCCACATGCTTAGTCTCATATTAGGTCACCTTGTACAGCATGTGATGAGATTGTTAGCCACATGCTTAGTCTCATATTAGGTCACCTTGTACAGCATGTGATGAGATTGTTAGCCACATGCTTAGTCTCATATTAGGTCACCTTGTACAGCATGTGATGAGATTGTTAGCCACATGCTTAGTCTCATATTAGGTCACCTTGTACAGCATGTGATGAGATTGTTAGCCACATGCTTAGTCTCATATTAGGTCACCTTGTACAGCATGTGATGAGATTGTTAGCCACATGCTTAGTCTCATATTAGGTCACCTTGTACAGCATGTGATGAGATTGTTAGCCACATGCTTAGTCTCGTATTAGGTCACCTTGTACAGCATGTGATGAGATTGTTAGCCACATGCTTAGTCTCGTATTAGGTCACCTTGTACAGCATGTGATGAGATTGTTAGTCACATGCTTAGTCTCATATTAGGTCACCTTGTACAGCATGTGATGAGATTGTTAGCCACATTCTTAGTCTCGTATTAGGTCACGTTGTACAGCATGTGATGAGATTGTTAGCCACATTCTTAGTCTCATATTAGGTCACCTTGTACAGCATGTGATGAGATTGTTAGCCACATTCTTAGTCTCGTATTAAGTCACCTTGTACAGCATGTGATGAGATTGTTAGCCACATGCTTAGTCTCGTATTAGGTCACCTTGTACAGTATGTGATGAGATTGTTAGCCACATGCTTAGTCTCGTATTAGTCACCTTGTACAGCATGTGATGAGATTGTTAGCCACATGCTTAGTCTCATATTAGGTCACCTTGTACAGCATGTGATGAGATTGTTAGCCACATGCTTAGTCTCATATTAGGCCACCTTGTACAGCATGTGATGAGATTGTTAGCCACATGCTTAGTCTCGTATTAGTCACCTTGTACAGCATGTGATGAGATTGTTAGCCACATGCTTAGTCTCATATTAGGTCACCTTGTACAGCATGTGATGAGATTGTTAGCCACATGCGTAGTCTCACATTAGGTCACCTTGTACAGCATGTGATGAGATTGTTAGCCACATGCGTAGTCTCACATTAGGTCACCTTGTACAGCTTGTGATGAGATTGTTAGCCACATGCGTAGTCTCACATTAGGTCACCTTGTACAGCATGTGATGAGATTGTTAGCCACATGCTTAGTCTCACATTAGGTCACCTTGTACAGCATGTGATGAGATTGTTCGCCACATGCTTAGTCTCACATTAGGTCACCTTGTACAGCATGTGATGAGATTGTTCGCCACATGCTTAGTCTCACATTAGGTCACCTTGTACAGCATGTAATGAGATTGTTCGCCACATGCGTAGTCTCACATTAGGTCACCTTGTACAGCATGTGATGAGATTGTTAGCCACATGCGTAGTCTCACATTAGGTCACCTTGTACAGCATGTGATGAGATTGTTCGCCACATGCGCAGTCTCACATTAGGTCACCTTGTACAGCATGTGATGAGATTGTTAGCCACATGCGTAGTCTCACATTAGGTCACCTTGTACAGCATGTGATGAGATTGTTAGCCACATGCGTAGTCTCACATTAGGTCACCTTGTACAGCATGTGATGAGATTGTTCGCCACATGCGTAGTCTCACATTAGGTCACCTTGTACAGCATGTGATGAGATTGTTAGCCACATGCGTAGTCTCACATTAGGTCACCTTGTACAGCATGTGATGAGATTGTTCGCCACATGCGTAGTCTCACATTAGGTCACCTTGTACAGCATGTGATGAGATTGTTAGCCACATGCGTAGTCTCACATTAGGTCACCTTGTACAGCATGTGATGAGATTGTTAGCCACATGCGTAGTCTCACATTAGGTCACCTTGTACGACATGGCTGAGGGTGCTGTGGTCCTATTCTATCTTTGTCTATTTTAGAGTTGTGTTAAAACTTCCAGACTGTGTTAAAACTTCCAGACTGTTTTAAAACTTCCAGACTGTGTTAAAACTTCCAGACTGTGTTAAAACTTCCAGACTGTGTTAAAATTTCCAGACTGTGTTTTCTTGTATGACAAGCTCTTTTGCTTTTAACATTTTTATTTTTGTATACTAAATATCATGAAAGTCTAATTCCTCTAATATTTTAGTGTGCTGCGGGTTTTATAGCAGAGAATCAAGGAGAACATCTAAGAATGACTTGCCCAAACTGCCAGGAAAAAACCTGCTTTCATTGCAAAAAACAGGTAATTTATATCTGTGTTGTGTGCATACTGGTAGTTATAAATTAGCAGTTGTATAAATTCATTATCTCAACCTGTAACCCGTCATGGGTCATTGGGGTGCCATGGTGGAAGCATCAGCAGACAGGGTCCTCCACTGCTCTCTAACCTCAGCAATACGTACAAGTGTGGAAAAACCGTGCCCTGCTTATTCTTTGATGTTATCAGCCCAGGATTTTCTTTGCCTTCCTCTTCTCTGTTTATCTTCGACTGTTCCCTGGAGGATCATTTTCGAAAGGGAGTCATGACGAGTTACATGCCCAAACCAGGCAAGCTTTCGACATTTCACTACTGACAAAAGTGGTTCTTGGTGGCCTGCATACGTGTTTATTTTCTCTCTAACATAGACATTTGTTTTGTGCTCTTTATAGCAAATGCGCAAAATTCTTCTATAACATTTATGCTCGAAAGCCTGAATCCTTCACTCCGTATCTGCAGTGAGACATTCAGCCTTGTCATGGTAGCTTAGGCCATCTCATCTTGTCTTGATTTCTTTACTTGATCTTCCATCACTACATATAGTTGTATAAATTAGCAATCTGAATACCTGCAGGAAACATTTTACTTACTTAGTCGTTCCCCTTCTACCGTGAGATGTAGAGGTTTGGAAGAGAGAGCGCCAGACTATCCTATCGGCTGTCTTCCTCCTGGCCTAGTTCCATTCTAGTCCTCGGTCGTTCAAAGATTGTCTAATGTTGTCCTCCCAGCAGACTCTGGGTCATCCTGAGGGTCTGGATCCCTGGCTCTTTGTTTCCCATGCTTGTCGTGGTAGCCAATCTTCTCCCATTCTGCAGACATGGCCAAACCATCTTAGTTAGGACTGTTCTACTTGGGTCTGCAGGGGGTGGGATTTTAGGCCTTGACGTATCGTCTGGTTGCGGACCATGTCTCTTCTTGTTACTTCAACCACTTTCCTCAGATACCTCATTTCTGAGGTTTGGATCTGGCTTTTGTGGGTTGTAGTCTTTGCTCATGACTCGCATCCATGTGTCAAGACTGGGACATAGGTGGAGCGGTACATAGCCATCTTCGTTTTCTTACCTACCTCTCTTGCTGAGGAATCCTCGATTTATGGCCTGAAGAAGTCTCCCAGCTGCTGCTTTCCGAGTGGCCAACTCTTCTTTGATGCCTCCCTTTCGGTCTATAATAGCTCTGAGGTATTTAAAGTGATCGACCTGCTCCAGGACTTGTTCTCCCAGCTTAATCTGATGTCTACTTTCTTCTCGTGATATCACCATAGATTTTGTTTTAGAGCTTTTGCCAAATAACTTACATAAATTGTTTTTCTTTGCTCATGTCTGCAGTGGGAACCACAGCATGAAGGTCTGACATGTGAGCAGTTTGCTCAGTGGAAGATTGACAACGACCCCGCTAATCAGTCTGTGGGACTTGCAAAGCATTTAGATGAGAATGGAATAGGTCAGTTTTGGTGTGGTAGCTTATTGTTTTCTTCTTCAATGTTGTAAACCATATTTGCTTACCTTTTATGATGAGCTAGTTTATCTGTCCCATAACTAGATACAAGACAAAATGAAAATACTTTATGAGAGATCCCAGAAATTGGGTTGGAGAAAGTATAAGGAAAGAACAAAGATTATGGGAATGAGTGCAGCAAATGGTAGCCAGGTTGCACTAGGAGACACATCCCTACAAGATGTGGACTCAGACACATATCTCGACATCTGTATATACATAGTCAGAGGAATAGACAGTGATAATAAAAGAAGAATACAAAAGACAGGAGGAGCTTACATTGCATTGGAAAATATATGGAAAGTAAAAGAAATCGAGTTGAACTTGAAAATAAGAATCATCATGTCAAATGTTGAAGCAGCCATATTGTATGATTCTAAAACATGGACAACAATAACAACCACCACAAAGACACTATACATTTTTCATCAATGGGTGCCTGCCTTAGAACAGGAGAATTGAAATGGTATGACAAGGTCTCCAGTCCACAACTGAGGATAAGAACCAAACAAGTGCCAGTGGGACATGAAGTATGTAGAGGGCATTTGCATTGGATAGGACACACCTTAGGAAACCTACTGATAGCATAACAGGAAAGTTTCTTGATCTGGAATTCCCGTGCTAAGAGAGATAGAGGGGACAACCACACGGAGAAGAGAGGTGAAGACAGAAATAAAAGGTATAAGGAAGAGATGGAAAGACAAACAGATGGCACAGGGCAGAAAAATCTTGGTATAGATTAGTCCAAGACCTATGCTCCTTAGTGAGCTGTAGGTGCTCCTTAGTGAGCTGTAGGGTTAATGAATGATAAAAGTATAATGGTTACTTTCACAATTGCCTCAAGCTGACAGTGTGGATTAGACCAGGGGTGAAGTTGATAGTCACAACCAATGTGGAGTGGGTTCAATTCCTAGTACAAACACAACAGGAGGCTGGCACTTGGGAGTCATGATCCAAGTGGGGCTCTTCTCTCCCCCCCCCCCACCCCACCCCCACCCTTTTAGAGTGTCAAGGAGATTAAAGGGCCAAAACACTTGTCCAATTGGGGGACTGTTTCTGATGATCAGATTACATCCTGTTGTAATGCTCTGTTATATAGAATTTCCTATCATTATCCAGATCAGCTGTAATATTCATTCATGGTGCCAGATATGTAGCAGTTAAAATCTTAGAATACATTGAAGTATATTTTAATGAGTACATTTGATAATGTTCATTTCATCTCAGCAAATATTCTTTTGCCATAGTATTTTAGATGAGGTTTATCTTATAATAATGCATCAGTTCTGTAAAGGCCAAAACAAGGCCAGGTGGGCTTAACTAGCAAATGCTGTCTGTTCTTTTCCAGAAATGGCAATTATAGGAGTATATCTCCATGATTAGAACATTTTATACAAATAATAAAGTTCATAATTCTAGTAGTTTTCTCACCATTTGAAAATATATTTGAGGAAACCTTCTCATTCATCTGGGCTACCTTCTTCAAATAACCATACAGGATTGGGCTTCTTTAATTAAAACAAATTCTTTACTCAAACACAAGACCCATTCTTGACGTTGACAAGCAAGTGACTGTATTGAAAACTGGGTGTGTAAGCAATGCCAGTGGTTAATCTAAGCTCTAACCTTTCAGCCTTCTGTGTTGTGTTCAGAGATATCTGTTCACACATTCATTCACAATGACATATATTGTGCAATAGTTCACTCAATGCAAACTTTATATCTTTCTCGCTACTTGCAATCTACAATGTCTTAATAAAGCAGACTCTTATCTATTCTTGCTTACTTTATTTTTTCATTTCCACTCCTGCCATAAAGCGTAGAGGAGAGCTGAAGTTTCTCTTGAACCATTCTCACTGACAAACTATTATTTTGAGTTCATTCACTCAGAATTCATGTATCAACTCATTCATCATAATATTATCTCAACATCTAAAAATAATCTACTGGTTATGTCCCTTGTACTGAACAATACATCATTATAGTGCCTTAATGTTAAGCTGGAGACAAACAAGCGTGCTACTAACTCTACTAGTGAGAAGTACAGTTAATAACTAACACCCCAGAAGCAAACTAAACTGGTGTATTATCATCAAAGTCCGTCCTTTGTTTTCCCCCTTGTAGCATGGGCCTGTAGTTGTTGCTGTCCAGTGGTTTCTATTTTGGACTGTCTTATTTTTTTACTCTGACCATGAGATTCTAGTTGTTGCTTCTACCATTCTTTTCTAAATTCTCTTTGGTCTCCTATAATTCTTCTCTTCCCGTTTGGGTCTGATCAAGGCATGTCTGGTTATAAACTGATGTAGTATATCTTTTTTGAAAGAGTGAAAGATAATAGAGAGAGGGAGGGAGATGAAGGCGATATATTTATCTTTTTTTGGTCAATGAAACTTCAATATGTGGAACGTACCAGATGTCAAAGAAGATGGACAGGCAATGTAGAGTTGAACTTACAAGATACAGAAAGAGAACTGGAGAGAGAATGTAACAAAGAGGAATGGTGAAAGGTTTTCCTTACTGTAGACAACTTGGAAAGCTCAGAAAGCAGAAGTTTTCACATTTGCATTTTTTTTTTTTTTGGTGATACGGTAAAGTCAACTTTAATTGTTCCCAAATCTCTCTCTTTTTTTTTTTCTTTTTTTTTGATTCACTGATTTGTTGTTTATGTGGGACTGTAAAATGTTGCAGACTGTCCCATGTGCAAGATGAGATTTGCCTTGGCTAAAGGCGGCTGTATGCATTTCAAGTGCCCACAGTGTGGACATGAATTCTGTAGTGGTTGTAATGAGCCATTTCATCAGAAGGATGTGAGTTTCACTTATTTTATTTTTACCGTTATTCTAGAAGAGTGGTAAACTGTTCAACTCTTGCAAAGTTTGATGCATAATGATGACTTTAAAAATGTGTGAATATTCCACATAATTTTGCACCTCATATTTTAGTTCACAAAGAGAAGATTAAAAACATTCTATAAATAGATGGAACTGAGAACATGCAGCATCCATGGGACCATTTTTTTTATAAACAAACATCCATAAACATTGAAGACTTTGCCAGAGATTTTACTTTAGTTAGCTCTGCTGGTTAGAATGCAACGTGCAGAGAAATAGATTCTGCCTATTTGTTCAATGTCTTAAATGGACTGTTCACAGGTATGTAACAAGTATAAAATTTGCAAGAAATTGGGTCTACATTGCCATTGCCCCCGTGACTGTTTCTCATATTTGAGAGATAACAGTGTACAGACGTTGCAGCACCTTCTGAAGGTATAAATTACTATCACATTTACTTATCCTTTTCTATTGTCTTTATCTCAGTGATTTCTTTTTTGATATCTTCTTTTACATCATCATTTCTTTTTTTTCAGTGATGAAACAAATGAAAATATTAGTCACTGAAGTAGCATTTTCAGTAAATAGTGAGAGCATTTGTAAATTTTAAGAAAAGGATGTAGAAAATAAATATTTAAAAGGAAAAAAGACAATTACTAAAAAGATGTTTTAATTAGGTAGGAGTCCAGCATTCTTAAATTTTTCATTACAGCATTCTGTCTTTTTTTTCCTCTTCCTAGATGAACAATGTGCCTTTTAATATCAACATACCTGAAGACCAAACAGACCCCTTGCACTGTCCAGTGATGGAACAGAAAGAGTTTGACGCATGCAGGAAGGATGAGAAATGTGGCAAAGAAACTGCCAAGGGACAGGCAGGCTTGTGCGAGTGAGTCTGCTATGTTTGTTACAGCTGATAACGTAGGAAGACCATAATAAATAGGGGGGTGTGTGTGTGTGTGTGTAAAGAACAGCAGTGAGATCAGGATTTAAATTGAAAACATATTAGTTTCATCTATAGATAGCCACTAGACCACAGTGCTGGTGACAACTCTGTCAGCTTTAGTAAATTGACTATATCGCACCAGTTTTGATAGGCCTACCTCGGAATATTTGTTCATTATGTTGTTTAAAAATAAAATATAATTGTGTATTGGCCACATGTGACTTATGCTTACTGTTTTTAGTATTAAGGTCAGACTCCTTTATGGTACTTATTACAGTAAACCTAGTGCTGTATATTTGTTGGTGCTCTTGAAGAACAAATGTTGGCACCAAAGGATTCATTGCAGGTTATCAGTTGAACAACTTTAAACTACCAGTCATTGCACAGTATTTAAGTCAGCTGACTAAGCTTCCAGTTAAAATAACATTAACACTACTTGTTGCAGTGTTTTTCCCTGTAACCTTAGAATTTGTATCTCTCTTTCTGTGAGGAGTTACTGTGATTTTATTTTCCACAGGCCCCATTCTTTTTCTCCCTGTAATTATGTCCTGTCATTAATTGAGTTTAGTCTTCTTCTCTTGGTAATTAATTGCGTTTTCTATGAGGGATGACTGTAGGTTTTAATTTGATACCCGCTCCAGTTTTCTTTTCTATAAAGTAATTGCGATCACGTAGGATTTTCTTCGCTAAAATAATCGCGGTCATTCTTATTGTATTAGGCGCTTGGAGTGTTATTAGGAGGGGTGACAATTTTCCGACGTTAAATAACCCCTACCCGGTAAATCGATGGGTGGGTGCTGAACCTCTACCCAGGTCCGTGAAAATGGGCACTTCAACGAATCAAAGTTAATTTCACTCACGCCAATAGGTAACGTTATTTAACATGATGCAAGACAGACGCGCGCGATCAGAATAAAATATGACTCACGAGTTGCTTACAATCTAATTGGCCGGGGTCAATTATTAACAAATTCCGGCAAGATTATTGGTTCCAGAGAGGCGCCAAGCGACGACGTACGGCGTGGATTATAGCATTCTTTTTTAATGATATTTACCAGCGTCTAGTCATTAGCGGGTCTCTTTGTCTCCAGAATTCAGCCGTGAAAAACAACGTCGTTATCGCTTGCTCTAAGTGAGATATTCGATAAAATTGGGTATGTCTATAATTTAATTAGCGTCGTACTTATAGTTAGTTTCTTAATAGAATCTTAGCACGCTAAAGTAAAGGTTCTTTGGGGAAATAATTTAATTTTATATAAACGAAAGTGCCATCAATTACTATCTTATAGAAATAGATAAAATGTAAGTGTGCATATAATTTTTTCTATGATAAGCTAGTACGATCTTTGGTTGTGTAGCGGGTTTGAGATATTAACTGTGTGTCTAGGCTTTTGAGATAGTAAGTGTAAATACGCTTGTAAAATCCATTGTATAAGGTTAAGTCCTTAGGCTATATCTAGACTGTAATTGTGAGGTCTGATATATATATATATATATATATATATAGATAACATCAATTTGATTATAATATTGAAAGTGTATAATACGCTAGCGTAATTGTGTGTACGTTATTTTATTGGGCATTTAATTGTGTGTAAGTTATTTTATTGGGCATTTAATTGTTGTGTACTCAGGAGGGGAGTGAGGGGTGTAATTAATTTTTCTGAGATGGGATTAAATAATTCCTAGGCAGGATGTGTTTATATTGTGTAACATTTGATACTGGTCAGTTGTAGAAAGTAGGCCTAGGAATTATTGGATACAGAGTAGTTCCCTCAGTGAGTGAATTGTTTTGATGCTGAGGCGCTTCTAACACATAAGAATTAGGTCAGCTGCGTCGGGGGTTTTTCTTACCTAACAGACAGTGTTGAAGCAGGGTAGAGAGATCAGAGAGGGACTTGTATGATAGGCTGACCTTTGGGCAGAAATAGCGTTTATCGCTGTGCATAGTTGAGGAGGGGAAGACAGGAGATGTATTTAAGGGAGTTAGGTGTTAGAGATGAGTAAATTTTGATGTGGTGTACATCTGTTGTTATTATTTGTTTCACAGCAATTTTTCGCGGCACACAGGGAGAGTTTCCAAGATACTTGACCTTCTCAAGAGTAGAAGGTTCGAGACTTCACCAGTGGTGAAGAAAATTGGTGACGCGGTAGTTACTGGTGCCAAGTTCGTCTGCACCAGGAGAAGGAAACAGTTCTCGTGCAGTGAAGCAATAATCTTCAGCTGGAACGAAACAGTTCTCTTGCAGTGAAGCCATTCTTCAGCGGGAACGGGGTTGTCCTTAAACTCCAGAGCTCTGAGCTCTTTATCACAACCCATATAGGCGCATTGCCTGGTGTTTGTGTTTTCTTTTTTATTCACGACCATAATAAAGTCGTTTGTCCCAAACCCAGAGAGGGTAACGGGGCAAGTAATAGAATTGTCATCAGCAGTGAAGCAGTCACATTCCCAGTCAAGTACCTGAGTCTAAAGGCCCAAGTCATCAACAGCAATATTCGTGGAGGGAGATAGGGTTAACATTCCTTCTGAATGCTTTAGAGAGGAGAGACAGAAGTTGTAAAGAGTTAGATAGTCAGAGCAGAGGACAGCTTCTGAGGTTGCACTGAAGAAGTCAGTTAGTGGAGCAGTGTTCGTGATGTGCAGTGTAGGACTTCAGAAAGTTCATGCCTAGTTTTTTTGTTTTGTAGACAGTTAGGTCTACAGCTGGACAGTGGTGTTAGATTTTATTAATACTTAATAATAGTTAGTTTGGAGTGGTGGCTCGAAATCCGAGACCCCATCAAGTTCAGTGTGGTTTTGTTTAATTTTTAATTCTTTTCCCCATACAGGTTGAAATCGTGGGTGAAGAGTTAGGGTTGATTACAAATCATTGTAATTGTTCTTGTTCTTTTCAGGTGTGCGACTACGCACATTATTTATTTTGATATGTAATTTATTTTATTGTGTAAATAAACTATAAACTTCATACTAGATCAGTTTCTCTATATATATATATATATAACTATACTGTACGTATACATAATTGTCTGTATAGTGTGTCTGTGGACTTTTAGTGAAACCTTATCTCCTTTTTGGTAGTCAAGGTGGTGAGTCTTTAGCTCTTAACAAAGTCGCGAGTGGCGAGGGAGAGTCAATCTAGTTTCTCACCCTCGAAGCTATAAGTCTCATCTTTCCACATTCACTGTCATTCTCATACAGATCTATCTTCTTAGTCTTTCTCATACTAGGGTCTTGTCTATATACACAGACAAAACTATAAATGTAAATCCACTTCGTGACACTTTCCTATTTTTGTTTCTTCTCATAAGAAAAATTACATTTGGCATTTCGAAAGAGAATTTTTACGTGTTTCACAATGAACAAACCCTTGCATCCTGACTTTACTTTCTTCATGTCCTTTATATTCTAATAACAGTTTCCCTCTTCAAATGGGTCTTTCTTTGTTTTTGCTTTGTTTTGTTTGTGCCAAAGAACCAGCCTTAAAAAAAAAACATTTTTATCTCATTCTAGGGATGTATAAAATTTCAGTGTCCAATTTTTCAAGGACTGTGATCAGCCAGCAGACATCTTACATTGTTAGTCATATCAGACCAAGTTGCTCTGTCCCTGAAGTATATTTTAATTCTATTGGTATTCTCTGTCAACTTTGGTAAACTGAATGTATCACACCTGGGCCTGACATCAGATTAAATATGATTAGTATCAGTCTCATCGTTTGTTGTACAAAATACTGATTATGACAGAGGAATATTTTCACTCCAGTCCTAACTAGACTTAGTAGTGTGTAAACTGTCTGCCTTTATCTCTGGTAAGAATTATTGAATTATATTGCTTCTTAAAACCTGTTCTATGTTTTCCCACTGTTTCTCATACATGCCACACGCTATGGTTTACCCATAATCTGTACGGGGTGTTTGCGTTTTCAGATGTGTACGGCCCGTACAAACGTCTGTACGGGTTTTTTCGCCTAATTATTAAACATACATATAAATCGATCGTCTTGTGCCACTACCATAGCCGTAATTTGCGTCATTTTTAATGTTATTTGCAAGAGAGTTAGCTTCCATTTCCGATCTTTATTTAGTAATGGGAGTATCCGCGTTTATTTTCTGTGAATTTTTTAAATCGCAATCAATCGGCATCGAACTTGTGGCCATTTTCGCTCTAATTTTAATGGATTCTGACTCCGATGCGATGACAAGGAGATCTTTGTCTTTATTAGCGCTAATATCGGTTCTCAGAATATGGGTGATGGCAGAGATGGAAACGAAAGTAGAATGTCATTGCTAGTATGTATAATTTTAGGGGTTAGGATTAGGTTTATCGGAAAGGTTTAGGGTTACAGCCGAATGTCACTGCTGATGAGGGCGTTTGTTGCTTTGCTACTGATGATGGGTGTAACGAAAAGATCGTCATTTGATTTGTATTGGTCAAATGACTTTCATTGAGATGCAAAAGAAAAGGACTCTTCGTTTATTGGGTTTTTTTTTTAAATTAAAAAAAAAAAAATTTAAATTTAAAAAAAAAAAAATTTTTAATTTTTTAATCGTTTTTTTTTTTTCATCTTTCCATACCTCTCTTCCTATCACATCTAACATGTACACAAACAAATTTTATATCATCAGATTCATCATTCATTTATTTCTATACAGTCCAAAAATTAGAGCAATTGACCAAAAAACTATAGAATTTACAAGTCATCCACTATAAAAAAGGGGGTGTTGTGAAAAAGAATGCAGCTGCAGGGCACATTTTCGGGAAAACAATGCAGCATGCTAAAGGATAAGGTCCTATCAAACACAGGATTTCCTGGTCTGTTAGTGATAATTAAGTGCAGAAATAGACTAAATAATGACACGATCACATCATTTTTACAGTGCAAAATAAACTCAGACAAATATTGTTTGAGTTTTAAAATAAATGAAGACCTGTTGTAAAAGGCAAAGTCCCCATGCCTCTATGATGCAGCTGTAATTGAAATTTTTTTTACATGAATTAACTCTTTTGATACGTTTTTTCTGCCTTTTTTTTTTTTTGTACAGGTTTTGCTGGTCTTTGTACAGGGTTTTTGAATTTTTTGTACAGGTTTTTCATCTCCGAGGTGTGGAATGTATGGTTTCTTCTTCTCCGTTTGCCCTCAGACTTCTACATTAATGACTCAAATAAAGGCAATAGTCAGCTGAAAAGTTCCTGACATCAGCAAACAGTTCTTTGTGGAGAGAAGTGGGTTGTTGCCATATGCTAAATTAATATGAAACAAACATAAAGGTATGTTTTCAGGCACTCGTAAGAAATAAAGAAGTAGAACACCAGACAACAGAAAAACAACAGACATGAGTGGCTTACCCAGGATTTCTGTTGTCTAGTGTTCTACTTCTTTATTTCTTACGAGTGCCTGAAAACATACCTTTATGTTTGTTTCATATTAATTTACCGTTTACAGGCCTCGGGTTTCCCTTCCTTGTATGTTGCCATATGCTACTCCTGTGCAGGCTAGTATTATAGGTACTATTAAACTAAAACAAACACGGTAAAAAATAAATAAAGCCTCTCCTACATTTTGTTGTTAAAAATAGTGGGGAAATATATTCGGTTTTAATCGTATGTAATTGGCTAGGTCTGCCACAGATGTGTTCCTCTTATGTATTGAATCCTGTCTGTCATGTCAGTAAGTTGGGACAAAAACAGTAAGCCACAATATAGACACACTGAACAAAGCAGTGGCTTCATTTTGTTAACCACTGTCTCCCAAAGCGTAGGTTGCGCTTACTCTGCCTTCTTAATCATTGTTGGGAAACATTTGCTGTGTTACAGTCAGATTTATATCTAAGATGGAATTTTTACAAGCAAAATGAAACAGGCTGTATGTTTACACTCAGCCATGACTTTGTCCTGAATGGGTTATTCAAGAGTATCATGCATATTATAGGATTAGTTTGTTGCAGAAACATGTGTGCCATGCAGAAAAAGTGATATTTACTTCCTTCTTGTTGGTCAGATTCTGGATAGTCTTGCACTTTACCATCATTATCAACGTTTGGATAGTCTTGCACTTTACCATCATTATCAACGTCATCATTACCCATCAGCTCAAGTTCTTTCCATGTCTTTCTCATCCCTTTCATTTCTGTCTTCATTTCTCTTCTCCATCTGTTTTTGGTAGAATATGTATGTCTTCAGTTCTCTTCTCCATGTGTTTTTTGGTAGAATATTTATGTCTTCATTTCTCTTCTCCATTTTTTTTTGGTAGAATATTTCTGTCTTTAGTTCTCTTCTCCATGTGTTTTTTGGTAGAATATTTCTACCTTCAGTTCTCTTCTTTATGTATGTTTTGGTAGAATTTTTACAGACCTTGCACTTTGTGACAGTTGTTATTTAGTGATGACAATAACAGAGACATTCTGTAATCATTGTAAGTTTATGTTCACTTACTGTCTATTACGTAACACATCAATATGTTTGTTGTACCTTCATCTTGTCTCATGCCTAGAGGTGCTGATGATCAGTTACCTCCACAGCTGGCTGTCTTTTGAGCATTCCAGTACTTCATATATTTGCCATTTCCCTATCTTCTTGTCATGGCAACCCTCATTTTCCTTGTCTGGTTTTTTTTGTTGCCCTTTGTCTTTCCTGTTGTCATCAGTTTTACCAAAGCCTCCTTTCAAACTATGTGGCCATTGAATTTTGCTTGTCTTATTTTTTTAGCAAAGATTTTGAAATATATTTTTTTCAAATATTTCTATATTGATATGCACACCATTCTGCTCAGACACCACATTTGTTCTGAGACTCATGTCCATGGAAAAGTTTTAGTTCTGTATAACACTGCAAGACTAACCATTGTTTTACTTGATTTCATTTATTCATTGTTTTTTTTTAAAGTATTTTTAAGTGTTGGCTTGCATTGATTTGTTTTATATTTCTGTTTACCTTCTTCTGCATTCAGTTGTTAGTTGTGTGTGTGTGTGTATGGGGGGGGGGGGGGGAAGATGACGCGTCTTCACTATGACAAATAGAATTGCACATGTTATGGCCACAAGGCCTTCATCAGGGACAAACAGAAGAAGAAAGCAAGAGGGAAGTTACATACATACAAAACAAAGATAAGATTATGCAAATCAAAATATAAGTTGCTGGTGTTGCTACTTTGAGAATCTGAATAAACAAGATGGCAACTGGAATAGATCCAGTGAAAGTTATTGATCATGCTAAATCTGCAGGGGTGTTACTAGGATGAAGTCCACAGTCTTTTTCAGGTCCATGTCACATCCCCAAAACTTCTGCCTCAGCTCTGGGCAGGGCTGATTTCATAGGTCATTATAGGCTGGGCACTTTATTTCTGTTTAAATCTTCCATCTGTTATGAGGTTGAAAGGTACTAAATTTCCTCACCAATTAAATATCATTCCCTTTACCTTTTCTTTAATCTGTATCATGTGATCTGTTGCATTGTTTCTGTTTGATGAATACAAACATCATGTATATTTCCTCAGGATCCATTACAAGGAATACATGGTGTACATCATCAACAGACATCGACTTGACCCAGTGATTCTTATGAGCAAGGAAGAAATGACTAATCTCTTACATAAATTTGACCTGCATGTTCCTAAACAGAAACCCAAAGAAACTCCAGAAGAATATATGGCACATCTTATGCAGGTACTACTGTAGTAATGACTGACTATCCCACTGTGGAAGAGTACACACAGTGTTTTAAGCTGACCCAAAAAAATCCAAAATAATCAACTAACTTTCGGGATAAAACTTGATAGTTCATGATGTGTTTGTCTTGTGTTTTTTTTTTTTTTAAATAATACAAACAACTGTTTACCTGATCACAAAAACTAAATTGCCAGTGTTACAAACATTTAGGTCATGGACAAGTGATTTCAATTATTAATAACCCTTCAGCTTTCTATCAAGCATAGGCTTTCAGTCAGTTCGTGCCAGGCCCTTCTGTGTCATGACCTTCTGTGTCATGACCTTCTGTGTCAGGCCCTTCTGTGTCATGCCCTTCTGTGCCAGGCCCTTCTGTGTCATGCCCTTCTGTAACATGACCTTCTGTAACATGACCTTCTGTGTCACGACACCTATTCAGGTTCCTTCCATGTCTTTATTTTTAACCCCTTGTTAAGTCTGTCTCCAGCTCACATGTACTTGCACTGATCAAGAAAACGGCAGAGAAAGTCTCTACTAGTTAGCCAAAATCAAACATTTCCTAGATGAAGAAGCAAGAAAAATGTTCTGCATATCTCAAATGCAAACACCTTGACTATTGCTCCACAGTTTTGGATAGTTGCTCTTTGTCCAATGCAAAGAGACTATATCCAGTGCAGAAAGGTGCAGTGCCTGTAATTTCTGTATATCCAGTGCAGAAAGGTGCAGTGTCTGTAGTTTCTGACAAATACCAAACACTGTATCTTAAAATGTTACCTCTAAGAAAGCACTTCCTCTTGAACAAAGCTAAATTCATTCACAACATCCTATCACTGAACGCTCTAAATATCTGTGGCACATTTTGAAATACCTCACAATGGATGACACAGTCTAATTAAACAAATTACAAGTGCCCTAGCTTAGGCTTGACCTAATCAAGAAAACTTAGCTTACTGTCCTGCTCATCTTTGAAATAATTATATGCTATTGTGTGTAAGTTGTGAAGATGATTTTCACCGTTTTCAACATATTTAATATCTTAATTATAATTTGATAATATTAATGTGAGTGTGCTGTTATTTTACTTTCACAACGTTGCATTCTTTGAAATTAATATTTAAAATTCATGTGAGAATAAATGGATTCATGGTGAGAAAAAAGAAGAGCAGAATGTTAGATGGGCCTGCATGCCAAATTTTGAACCCTTTTAAAAAAAAATGTGTTCATTCGTTTCCCATTTTAAGTCTGTCTCCATTTCCCATCTCCACTTGTTTTTGGATCTCCCTGTATTTCTTTTACCTTAGATATTCCAGAAGAAGGACTTGCTTGTAATGCTTGATCTCCATATAACTGCCCAAGCTTGAGCCCTGAAGAGGACACTCCAGCTTCACCCTATGGTGTCGGCACAACACAGGAAGTAATAGTCACTGGTTATAAGCTTCTTGCCCAATTGGTGTAGGGCATGGCGCCAGGGGCTACTTCCGACAGTGGGAGAAGTTCTAGGATCTCGCTGGACAGCTACAGCTTGCCTACATCCTTGGTATTTTGTGGAAGGACAAAGTGACAAATGTTTCGGTGCTGTCACATGCTGGCCTTCAAAGCATGTATACAGTGCAGACTACGCTGGCTTGGCCATGTTCACAGAATGGAAGATGGTCGCATCCCTAAAGATGTCTTGTACGGAAAACTGCCAGATGGCAAAAGAACAGCTGAGATTCAAAAATGTGTACAAGAGAGACATGAGAGCACTGGACATAAATCCAGCAACCTGAGTGGATGAAGCTGCCGATTACACCAAGTGGCAATGCTTCCTACGGCGCCACCTCAGATTGGGTGAAAAGAAGCTCTCACAACAAGTAGAAGAGAAAAGAACACGCTGAAAGGAACACCATGTGAAAAAGCAGCTGAGGGCTATCACATCAGGGGTGCATTCCTATATTCGGTCATACTGAAGGGGCTACTATATATTAAGTCTTTTCCAATGCCAACATCTTTTCCTAACCTCTAGTTCCACTGGTATTTGTCTGGTTCCTTCCATCAGTTCCCTGTTGGTGATTTGCTGTACCATTTTAATCCTCTCATCTGTCATGGGGTCAGAAAAATGACACAATCTAATTGCAGCTAGTAAGTTCAGCTCAAAGAGAAAAAGAAGACAGAGAAATACCTTGAAACCATGCCGTAAAGCATGGGAGGAACAACCCCTGGGAACTACTATCAGGCAATGTGGTGCACTAAAATGACTAAATGAATAACGGATAAAAAATATTTAAAAAGATCTTGAAAAATAGTTGGGGACTGAGCATAACTTTGAAAATACCTCAAAAATACCTTCAGCTTTGTGTATTGATGATGAACAATGTAAGATATGTACAAATACAAGTGTGAATATAGCAGCATATAGCAGCGGTCCAGCGAGTGCAGTCAGGCTGGGGTAAAGTTGAAATTAGCATGAAGAAAGTGCCTGATCAGGTCAGCAAGAAAAGAGCAATAGCAGAAGAGGAGAATGATTATGGGAGAAGATAAGTGAGTGGGAGATTTACAGTTGGGTGGACTAGACAAACAGAGCTCCAATAAATGTAGGTCACATCTTCAGAAATGAGTGTTACATCACCTTTTAACACATTAACTACAGCGAGCCGGTGGGACCGGCTTTTGAAATCCTATCATTTGGACCGCGAGCCGCTCAGAGCGTCGATCTATGTTTAGTAATAAAACGAATGAAAAATGTACTGAAACACTTTCTGATCTGGTTCGAGATTTTAAGTTGTCACCGGAAAACAAATTCCCAAAGCATGTTTGTTGTAGAACACTGGAAAATTGATGTTATGTTCATATTTTTCAGCGTTTTGGGTTAGTTACCAAATCGTGTAAAACTTTACCGTGGCAACTAGTGACAGGACCACAAAAAATGCTTGTACATCTCGTCTAACGGCTGAATAGGCTAGAAACTTGTTTCAACAATTTACTGATAGATCTAGCGATGAGGACAAGAGTGAAAACAGTGTGCACATTGATTGAAATAGGGATTTTGATGGAGATGGGGCGCAAGCAGTTATAATTGTGAAAATATTGCAAGTGCTCGACCATCAGAGGGCCGTTAAATAGCAACAATCTCAATTAGAGTTACAATTGGTGCTTATTGTAATAGTACATTCATTTATCTTTAAAATGATGTGTAATTCATAAAAATATGTAAACAATTACGAAAACTACAGCTTACTTTGTGCAAACACCTACAGGATGAAAATGTGAAAAAAAATTAATTCGGCCACAGTGTGTTTTTCAATTCGGTAGTTAAAGTGTTAAGGAACATAAATCAGTTTCCAAGGGCAACCTGATTTCTGTCATCATAGGAACATGACCCAGTTACAAAATCACAGTAAAGATTGGCATTAGGGAAAGTGGTGATACCTATGGAAAGAGGGTGGCTTTATATGAGTCTCATATTGTCTGAACCATTGTTATTGTTGAACGGAATCAACATCATTGCACTCCGGGCAAACCCATTGGTGCTCTGTCTCCCTCAGTATATGTCAAAGAGTGTGGATGCTAACTGTTCCTCTAGCTCGCTGGTTGATTAACTGACGGATGCATCGTCTCATACGTTCATCTCTGCTAGCCTTACATTGAATGCCAAATTCCAACAGTCTTGACCTTGATGATTTATCTATTGCAGTGTCATTCTCTAACAGGCGATCACAAATTGTTCTTGGAATCTCCCACTTATCCATATCCAGTGTCCCCGCTGTGGATGCTCTTGATGCTAGTCTGTTAGCTCTCTTATTACCGTGACCCCTGCATGACCAGGACAGTAGATCCACACCAGCTCCTGCAGATTCGAAGCTTCTATGAATGTTTTCCATTCATGCCTTAGCCAACCATTTTGAACCTTTTGAAGCATGGGCTGAGAGTCTGACACAATAACTGCCTCTGTACCATTATTTTTAAACAGTATAAGATAACCAGCATCATAGGTCATAAGTCCTGTTATGATAATAGTCTATAGCCTGAATCAGTGACCATGGTCCCATTATGATAATAGTCCACAGCCTGAATCAGTGACCATGGTCCTATTATGATAATAGTCCCTTTACCTTAGACTCATGGTTTACCTAAACGTTTTAATGAGCTGGTGTGAATATTTTTTGTTGAAACTGGTAGATGCCATAATATATGGTATGGAAGTCATGGACGCAAATTGTTTTTTAAATCAGATAATTCAGCCTATGAAAAGTGACGGCACTTTTGTTTTGCTATTGGTCAAATCGCTGAGCTGCATACAATTCATTTTATACAGAGTCCAAACAACTGCCCTCACTGACAGCCATCTGTTTTGGTCCATCTATTCACAGCAGGAGGAATATAATGTCAAAATGAACAACTATTTCGATGCTTTAGGCAAAATTGACAACGATATCACCACCAAGACAATCGATACTAAATGGGAACAACTGAGAACAGCAATGACAGAAGCAGCAGTAGCGACCACCGGATACCTAGTACATAAAAAGAAAAAATGGATGAGAGAAGATACTTGGGATAAAATACAAGAAAGGAAAACAGCAAAACTTAAACTACTAGCGGCAAGTACACATAATGCAGTTGAATCTTGCAAACTATCTTATAACTTGTTAAATAAAGAAGTGAAGACAAAAACTCGAAGAGATAAAAGACATTTCATCAATGAACTGGCCGTAGAAGCTGAAAATGCTGCAAGAACTGGTAATAGTAGGTGCCTTTATCAAATTACAAAACAACTATGTCACCAGCCTACTGCTATGGAAACACCTGTTAAAGGTAAATTAGGGAATTCAATACCAACAGAAAAAGAACAAATGAAGAGATGGGCTGAGCACTTCATGGAGGTGCTAAACAGACCACCACCAACAGTAACACCTGATTTTAATAATGAAACACTCACAACCACCTTGCCAATAACTTGCGATGAATTCACGCTGGACGAGATCAAACAAGCCGTTAAAAGATTAAAAAATTTTAAAGCTGCTGGAGTTGACGAAATTTCAGGGGAAATGATTAAAGCAGTTAATGACAACAACCTCTTGAGAATTTTAGATATTATAAATGAAGTATGGAGAGAAGAACAACCACCACAACAATGGAAAGACAGTATTATTGTAAAGTTACCGAAGAAAGGTGATCTATCAGACTGTAATAACTGGCGTGGTATATCTCTATTATCAGTACCTGGAAAATTATTATGTTGCATGATGTTAGAAAGACTTAAATTGCATGCTGACGAAAAGATCAGAGAAGAACAAGCGGGTTTCAGGCCGAAACGATCATGTATTGATCAAATATTCACACTAAGAACAATTATAGAAGAATCAGTAGAAAGGCAATCGCCACTTATTATCACCTTCGTCGATTTTCAAAAAGCCTTTGATAGTCTACACCGCCCATCATTGTGGAAGATACTTACAATCTATGGTTTTCCAACAAAATATGTGAATATAATCAAAGCGCTATATGACAATGCAAGATGTTGTGTTAGAACAAATAAAGGGAATACAGAATGGTTTACAGTAGAAACAGGGGTTAAACAAGGCTGTATTATGTCACCACTACTTTTTGGAATAGCTATTGATTGGGTTATGAGAAACTCAATCCCAAGAAGCAATAAATAATTTGTGTCATCTCTCGGTTAAAATAGGTCTCCAAATAAATGCCTCTAAAACTAAAGCTATGAACTTTTCTAACGAGACCTTTGATATCATCTTGAACGGGGAAAAACTACAGAAAGTTGAAAGTTTCAATTATTTAGGCAGTAAAATGACTCAGGATGGTGACACAACAAGAGAAATCCATACTAGAATTGCTTTGGCAGCTAGCGCCTTCAATAGATTATCTAACATTTGGAAATTACGATCATTGAATATACATACCAAGCTTCGTCTGTTTAATTCAAATGTTATCTCAGTGTTAACATACGGCTGTGAGAGTTGGAAAATAACAAAATCATTGGAGAACAAGCTGAATACATTCGAGAACAAATGTCTTAGAAAACTCATGAACATCAGTTGGAAAGAATTCAAGACTAATCGACAAATAAGAGAAGACTCTAGGCAGAAATATGTCTCCGACTATATAAGGAAAAGACGATGGTCATATATCGGTCATGTCCTACGAATGCAAAACAACAGAATACCACTACAGGCGCTCACTTGGGTTCCTGAGGGTAAGAGGAAAAAAGGAAGACCAAAAGAAACACTCAGAAGAACAATAATAAGAGAAGGAAGAACGTTGGGCCTAAATAATGTGCAAGAGCTAAGAGGAGTGGCGTCACAACGAACAACCTGGAGAGCACTGGTTTCTGCCTTATGCGCCGTGTTTGGTGCTTAAAGAATTTATTATTATTATTATTCACAGCTAAATTCTGTAACCAAAGGCCTTTCAGTTTTACTACAGTACCATTTCCTTGTGTCTGTTATTTACTGTAGCACATAGCTTTGTTTATCATTTGGTATTCCACAAATAGATTTTGACAGACTAAGTGCAACACAAATTTACCGTATATAAAGTTTGTTTTCTAATTTTGTTTTTCCAGATTATCCAAGAAAAGCTACCTCTCAGAAAAAGGTGATCATGTAGTTGCTGTAGACCATAATTGTACATAGAGGAAGTAATGCATCTAGGAGCAGATCATCATGGAGCTGTTGTGGCATTTGTTTGAAACCTTTTGGTGCTGAAAGTATTTGTGGCTTTCGGTCAGAAAATCGAACACTTTACGTAGAGCAAAACAACAGCTTGCAGTCAAGTGGAGGTATATTACATGGCATTGAGCTAAAGGGCAAGAGATGAAACTATACTGGGTCTATAACAATAACCTGGCATCTACAATGATTCTAAGTGAAGGATTCAGATAAACATATTTACCTTTCATAAGCCACTGAACCAGCAACTTTGGGTTGACAAATATTCTTGCTGATGTTACTAGCTTAGTTAGCTATCTGTTAAAAAAAGTGTGTCAAATAAAAGTAGAAGTTTTTGCCTTCTTCTGGCGAGGCGCGTTCCTTTCAACCTATTTGGTTATATCAGAGCACATTTACCATCCCCCCAAAAAAGTCTACTCTGTTGACTGCTAACCCGATCAGCATTAATAGATACTAAGTCCTGACAAGGACTAACATTATCTATCTGCTAGCATAAAGCCCTAAAAAGGACTCGCCGGCTACGCTAACGCCCGAGCTAGTCTGGTGTTAAAGTAGAAGTGAAATAATAATTGAAACAATGTGCCACATGATGAATGATATCACTTTTATGTGTGACTGTGACTTAGATGTGGAATGCCTGAAGTTTGTTATCTTTATGACTTTTCACTTAACCTGACACAATATATCATTTGAAATGTAACAATGCTATTTAAAATACAGCTAAAACCAATATATTTATTTATCTCATTTTGAAAACAAAGGAGAAATTGTTTATTCTGGCAGTGGTCACAACATGATTAACAGAATGGCTTAGAAGTCATCTCGGTTGTATAAATTATTAGTCCACTACATTAGTAAACCAGTTGTTTTTATCTCAGATAATTTGTCTGATCAGTCAACTTGATCTCATTAAGTCCACTAGATGAATAAACCAAGTGTTTCTTCTTCTTCAACACCCCAAGGAGTGTAGGCCTTCAACAAACGTCTGCCAAGTCTTCCTGTCCCGTGCCATCTGCTCAAGGTCTTTCCATGTCTTCCTCATTCCTGTCATGTCTGTCTCCAGTTCTCTTTTCCATGTGTTCCTTGATCTGGGAATTCCAGAATAAGGACTGCCTGGTAATGCTATCAACAGGTTTCCTCAGTGTTTGTCCTATCAGCTATCAACAGGTTTCTTCAGTGTTTGTCCTATCAGCTATCAACAGGTTTCCTCGGTGTTTGTCCTATCTGCTATCAACAGGTTTCCTCAGTGTTTGTCCTATCTGCTATCAACAGGTTTCCTCGGTGTTTGTCCTATCAGCTATCAACAGGTTTCCTCGGTGTTTGTCCTATCAGCTATCAACAGGTTTCCTCAGTGTTTGTCCTATCCATCTTCAGCATCTTCTTTTCATCTCTTGTTCAGGACCCAAAGATGCAGCAATAGAGAATGCAGTCAGTGACCCATAGCTGGACTGCTTGCGTCAGGGTCAGCAACCCAGAGCTGACCAAGACCCTACTCCACCTCCACGTGGTGGTCCTGGAAACAGGCTGCATCACTGCAGTCTGGCTGAGAGAGTAGGGATCGAAGAGAGAAGGCAAACCCGGTCCCAAAAAATGCCATGCTGAAGTCGGATGTGTCGGCCGAAAGGCGCAAATATCGCAGCTCCGGTGTAAACAGACACAACGCAACCAACGTCCTTTTCAGGACGAACAAGGAAGAAGAAGAATCTCTTGTTCCACATTATTGATCTTGGCATACCACTTCAGTCCTTCTAATCTACCTTGTACGCAGGCATCCATTTATGAAAGTCTGTAGTTTTTTGAATGTTGTTCTCCATGTTTCACAGCCATGCAGTAGGACAGACTAAACCAACTATTTGTGTCTCAGTAATTTTTCTAATTATTCAACAAAAAATCAGTTAGCTTAACCTTAATAAGTCCACTAGATGAGTAAACCAATTGTGTTGTCTGGTTATCATCAATGAACTTGATCTTGTTGTTGTTGTTGTCGATATCCCATAGCTGCTGAGCATATCTACTCTTGGCAGCCCAATGCCATTCTTAAAAAAGTGCAGGTTTTCTGCAGTTGTTTTAACGTTCCGTATAGTGAGTTGGTGACTGTCAGAGGTGTCTGTAAAAGTTTTTTCCTGGCGTTTGTGAGTGATGGACACTCCATGAGGAGGTGTCTGGTTGTTTCATAGGGATGAGAGCAGTGTCTACACATGGGTAGGTGCTGAGGGTTGATACGGTTTAGATGACTATTGACTCTGGTGTGTCCTGTTCGGAACTGAAAGATAAGACTTTGATTTCTCCTGCTGAGTCTGTTTATGTTGTTGTTGTCTTTTGGGCAGGTCATTTCATTAAAGACATTTCGGCCAGTCGGCCCGTTCGCCCATCTGTTCAGCCAGATTTCTCTTGTGTTGTTTCTGAGAATCTGTTTGACTGTTCTCATGCTGCAGGGTCTGTCCTTTTGTTGTTTAGAGGCTCCTGTTTTAGCAAGTCTATCAGCTGTCTCATTTCCAGTTAGATCACTGTGTCCAGGGATCCACTGTAGAGTTACACTGATGGAGTAAGCTGTGATCAAGTTATGAACCGCTTTTCCTATAAGAAAAATGTCTTTGTTTTCATATGGAGTCTGTTTAAATGCTTCCAGAACAGACATGGAGTCACTGAAAATCACTATATCTGATGGCTTTCATTCCATAAGGTCAAACTGTTGGTGTAGTAATTCAATGGCTGTCTTGATGGCCTCAGCCTCCGCTTCATAATTTGAACAATTCTCACCACAGGAGTCACAGAACTCATAAGAGGATCCATCCAGGTACCATATGCAGACGCCATATCCTGCAAAAGAGGTGGTCTTGAAAGCAGAACCATCTGTGTAGGCCTGGATTGCTGACGTTGGGTAGCTGTTTATGGTCTCCAAGGCACACGTCTTCAAGACTGTGGGTAGTGTTTCCTTGTTGGCCGTTTTATCTATCAGTTGTGTTTTGACAGTTGGTTGATGGAAGTTTTCCCAAGGGGGTGGTCCAAAGTATTTGTTTTCCAATTCTCTCTCTTGCGGGAGATGGTGTTTATCATTTTCCTCTTTGGCTATGTCCAGGAGAGATAGTTGTTTCAGTCTTCGTGTTTGTTTCCAAGTGTCAATAAGTACTTTGTTTGGGTGGTCTTTCTCTTGTCTCCTGTATCTCTCTACAGCTTCAGTCAGTGCTCTTTTACGCCTAATATCCAGTGGCTCTATATTGGCATCTATCTCGCATACGGCTGTGGGTGTTGATCTCATCCCTCCACAAATTAACCTGAGAGCTTGGTTCTGCACACGGTCCAGTGATGTAGGTCTTTTTGCTATTTTGTGGCTGCGCGAGAAAGTGGTGTATACAGTTTTCTGCGTATTGATTTTTAGTTTCCACAGTTCACAATATACTGACATTGTAAGGAGAGCTCTGTTGATCTTGGCTTTTGCCAGAATGGGATATTTATCAGTAGTCCAGATGGCAAGGTCATCGGCAAACAGCGTCTTCGACACATTCAGATGTTTGGCAAGGTCATTAATAAAGATGAGGAAAAGGGTGCAACTTAAAGGAGAGCCTTGAGGCAGTCCTTCTTCCAGCGTTCTTTTCCGTGAAATTGCACCAGCATAGTTGGTAGCTATGGTTCTATTTGTTAGGAAGGCCTGTATCCATCTAATCATTTTCCCTCCTATTCCCATTCTTCTCATCTTTAGCAAAAGTCCCTTTCTCCAAACTCTGTCGTAGGCTTGCTCAAGGTCGATGAACACAGCTATTGTGCTTTTTCCCTCTTGAAAACCATCCATCACATTCTGTGTGAACCTGAAGAGGGGGTCATCTGTGCGGCACTTATGTCTGAAGCCTGCCTGGTTGTTGTCCAGAAGGTTCCAGCTTTCCAGCCACCAATATAGTCTGTTGTTTACCATTCTCTTGACCAGCTTGCCTAAGCATGAAGTGAGGGATATGGGCCTATAACTTCTTGGTGTTCCCGGTGGTTTCCCTTTCTTCAATATAGGCAAGATGGTTGCTGTCAGCCATGCTGATGGTAGCTGTCCCTCATTCCACGTTCTATTGATGAACCACAGAAGTGTCTCTTTTGCCTTTGGCCCTAGCTGACAAATCATCTCATTTTTAATTTTATCTGGTCCTGGAGCTTTATTTTTGGCCAGTTTCCGTAGTGCCATTCTCAGTTCTTGTGGGCGGAACGGATCATCGAATGCAGCCATATTGGCCTGATCTATGTTACGCGTGGATGTGTTCTTTAGGAGCACTTTGTCTAGTTTCTTTCTCTGTTGTGTTTTATTTACACTGGCGTAAAAATTGTTGAAGACATCGGCTTTCTTGCTGCTTGATGTTACTTCATCACCACTTCCATCCACCATAGGTGTTGGGTTTGTCTTTTTCTTGCTTCCCTCGAGATTACTAAGGAGTCTCCAAACTTTGTTTCCTTCTCTTTTTAAATCTAGTTTATTACAATTTTCTTTCCAAGTCTCCCGTTTATTCTTCTTGGTGACATACCTTACTTTTGCTGTCCACCTGTTGTACTCTGTTTTATTTAGGGTGGTAGGATATTTTTCAGCCTTCTTTCTAGCCTCTCTCCTCTCTTTGACTGCTTCAGCTAGTTCAGATATCCAGTAAGGTTTATACTTCTTATGCTTCCCCCTTGGGATGCACTTTTTGGCAGCTGCTAGGATTGTGGTACATATGTTGTTGTATGTAGTATTAATGTTATCAGTTCTAATGATTTGACTGAATCCAGCATCAGTTTCTCGGCCGTAGCGGTCCCAGTCTGCTTTCCTGAAGTTCCAGGATGGTTTACCAAGGGACTTCTGTGTCATCTGTGGTGTTAAAATAGTTGTTAAAACAGGGCGGTGGTCACTTCCCACATCTTCTAAGACTTTGATGATACTATTTTCTGCTATATCAGCTGAAACAAATGTCAGATCTGGCCGGCTGGTCGAGCCATGTGCCCTGTGAAGGAGTGTTGGTGGAGTTTCCAAGTTCTGCAGTAGCATTAAGTTGGTACTGCTGCACAACTCCTCAACCTCTAGGCCCCTACTGTTAAACCGCCTGTATCCTAGAGCAGGAATGTGAGCATTAAAATCACCAGCTACGACAGTTTTCTTTAGTATGGGCTCAAACTCAGGCAGACCTTTTGATGAGGTCGGGGGACAGTAAATGTTGTGTAGTGTGTACTTGGTGTTATCCTTGCCCCATAGCTTTATTATTTGGTGGTCGATATCCGCTGTAGGGTTGTTGGTTACTGTGGCTTGGGTATCATTTCTGATTAAGGTCATGATGCCTTGGCACTTCAGGCATTCACATTTGTACTGTGTATAACCCGTGATGTTAATTTGTCTCCGTGGGAGTATTGTTTCCTGGAGAAGGGCTACTTGTACTTGATGTTCGTGTAGTATTTTTGTAACCTCAATTGTCTTGTTCTGTAGTCCAGCTATATTTAGCTGTAAAATGTTAAGGTTCCCCTTCGCTGACTTTTCACAAGGAGCAGGGGATTTATCTCTCTTGCGCGGGCCTTGGTAACCGAGGCGACGCCCGAGCTCATATGGAATATGTTGTTTGACTGGCATTGGAGGTATTGGGTGTTTGCTGCAGACATCTCCCTCCCAAAGAATGCAATGGGTATGTCTTCCTCCATGAGTATTGGGTTGGTTTGCTTGGCCACTCACCGTTTTGGCTCTAAAGATCACTTTGCTTTGGGGGTTCAGGTGGGGTTCACAGAGATGCATTCCCCGCTAGTCACAAGCGCTCACGATGCAGGCCTCATTTCTTCGTTCTGTGGCTGAGCTTTTGCTGTGGCTGTGTCACGTCCTGCATCCTATGCCTTCACGATTTTCCCCAGCACAGTGGTTCTAAATTTCCATTGAGTTTTAGTGGCTTTGCTTCCCATGTCTCAGGAGTTGGGCAAAATCTGACGATGGGTGCAATGTCAGGTCGCACGGCACTCTTGCTGCAGCTGGGACGTTGGGCAGGGCCCGGATCCCTTCTAAGTAATGACCTATATTTTACCATCACCACTTCAGGATCCTTGGTGAGGTTATCGAGGATTGGACAGAGAAAGCTTGGTAGGCAAGTAGAGAAGAGAGAAAGTAGCATTTAACCCATGAGTGGGGTTTGGGTTGGTGTTGGCCAGAGCATGGTCCACTCGCTGGTGGGTATTGCGCCTGCACCTTAAGAGGGGTCCCAAACAACTCCCGACCCAGTTATACCGCCAGGCACTCGGTCGCCCCCATAGCAAACTCTGTGAGAACGGGGTCACCTCGTGAAGGTGCTGCTATGGACACGTTTGTGCAGGAGAGGCCATATGCCAGAAGCTTACTACAAGACAGTAGCTTCCGCGGCGATCACTGCACCTGGATATGAGAGGCTATGTGTTCACTTCAACATCCATTGATGTAGGTGGGACGTCGTGGCCCGAACCCTACATAGACCCCAACTTGATCTTAATAACGCCATTTCTTGTGTCTCCATAATTTGTCTGATTATCATCAGTTAGCTTAACCTTAATAAGTCCACTAGATGAGTAAACCAACTGCAAATTAGCAAGTAACAACATGTACACATTCTTTCACTGATCCACATATTTCCAAATATTAGGCATGCATTCTGTTGGATATGACATAATTTGGTTGTTAAAAGTACTATTAACAAAGAAAAAGTCTTAATATCAACCTGTTCTTACTTACTTACTTAGTCGTTCCCCTTCTACCGTGAGGTGTAGAGGTTTGGAAGAGAGAGCGCCAGACTATCCTATCGGCTGTCTTCCTCCTGGCCTGGTTCCATTCTAGTCCTCGATCCTTCAAAGATTGTCTAATGTTGTCCTCCCAGCGGACTCGGGGTCTGGATCCTTGGCTCTTTGTTTCCCATGCTTGTCGTGGTATCCGATCTTCTCCCATTCTGCAGACATGGCCAAACCTGTTCTTTAAATGCCTAAATATCAGCTTCTCATTCTGGCAGACTAATCATAGGAGCCAAAAAAATCGTTCTTTGGTAATCCAATACCATAATTCCTGCCCTAAGGTACTTCGGTCAGTCACACTTTGCACACCGTCATTTGCGCACTTTTTTCTATTTTCGGGAGAGGGCATTAACTTTCTAGCACAGCTGTGGTTGAAAGTTAGACAATAATTGTATTGTTTCCCCTTATATGTACTCTTGCGAGAATAGCAAAGTGTGACGGTGTGCATTAAATCAACAGACAATCAAGATACTCTTCTGTTCAGTTTCATTCGGGAAACGGATTTAACTCATCATTTTTCTTAAAAATAACCTTAAAATGTAATTTTTTAAAATTGTTTCTTCAAGACAAAATTTTAATTTAAAGTATTGCAGACTTATTATTATGGATCAAAATGATAAGATGGCTAAAAGGAAGAGATGATCGCATCATTCACAGCGAGCAAGCGAGACTATAGAAGAAGCAGCAATGTAATACATGTAACAGAAACAACACACTATAATTAAAAACCTGCCAATTTTGGCGGGTTGTTGCTAGTTAAACATTAATGCTCATTACATTTGGACGAATATCATCACCAACCAAGATCTGCTTACTCGGAGCAAGCAAGAGAACATGCACACCATCATAGCTGGCAGACGCTGGAGCTGGGTTGGCCATGTCCTCAGAAGAGACCCCGATGCCATCACAAGAACAGCTATGCTATGGACCCCTGAAGGAAAACGAAAGAGAGGCCGACCAAAAACAACTTGGCGGAGGACTGTGGAGGCTGAGATGCAAAGAATGAACCAGAGTTGGGGCACTGTACGAAGGATGGCCGCCGACCAAGCAAAGTGGAATCAATTTGTTGTTGCCCTACAAGACGCCACCAGGCGTAATAGCCACTGACTGCTTTGACGGTCGACGGCTAAGGATCAAAGAAGAAGACATTTGTAAAATAAAATTAAAAAATTATATTTAAGACATTGAAACAATTGTTTTGAAAGGCATATCCAGGGAGCCGCGCTAGCGTAGTGGTTACAACACCGCTCTGGCGACCGGGTGATTCAGGATCAAACCCGGGCGACGGCATTTGAGGATTTTTCGTCGACCGGTATTTGGACTGGATTAACTCGAGACCTGGCGAGGACATTTGAAGGTATTGGCGGCTCCTGAGCCGACCCAGCTCTAATGGGTACCTCCGAAATCGGCGAGTATCTGCCTGAATGGCGAGGGACACCTGTCTCTGTACAAGAAAAAAAGGGATACTCACGTAAAATCAATGTCAGGTTAGACATTAATAATAACCTGAGATTTCGCCTTGAGTATTAGCGGGCGTACGAAAAAAAAAAAAAAAAAAAAAAAAAAAAAAAAAAAAAAGGCATATCTTTCCAAAATATCTGATTCTCTCTAAAATCTCAGTTCTTACAGAAATCAATGGATGTTGTCCAAACTATTCACAGATATCTTTAAACCCAATTGCCGTGGACATCTTTGCTATTAAGCACTAAATTTGTTTTTCTAAATGTTTTTTGCACTTTAAAGCAAATCTTCATGTAAATAAATTGTTACACATTTATGAGGATAAGTGAAGAAACTGCAAGCATTCTGTGTTAGTTTTCGCCATGTCAGCTGTGCAAGAATTTATGTGGGTAAGCTGCAGTATACTCAATATATCTGCGTCACTTCCACCATGGGTTAACTGAAGTAACTTATTGTTCATTATATCTGTATTTTAATCTGAAATAGTAACATAATACAGATATTAGTACCTCTACACCTCACGGTAGAAGGGGAACGACTAAGTAAGTAAGATATTAGCAGTTGCGCGGTTGTTTTTTTACTTTTCCATTTGCAGGTATTATAGTGATTCAGTTGTGTTTTTGGCACAAATGAACATACAAACTCGTAACTTAACAGCATGATTAAGTCTGTTTATATGTATAGATGAGAAATATGTATATAAAACATAAATAACGCGCTTTTAGTTCAGTAGAAGCAAACAGTTTGTTTAAAGTAATTACATTTTTTAATGGTTCCTAAGAATGGGGTGTGCTGCTGATGAAAGAGTAGGGGCTGCTCAAGTAAATATAAAACTTTATTTTTAGCACACAATCTGTTTTTAGTGTCTTAACTCTTCTTTTATTTGCTCTTTACTAGAAAATTATTTTATTTGCTAGATGTTGCCTTGTTGTCAGTATAACATATACTCAAGCTAATCCAGGTATGACTTGCCTTGTCTGAGCTATACTCGGACTTGCAGCCAATGTGGTTAACATCACGATCGAAGTTTATCAGGTGGGCCTTTCTGGGCCAGAGTTTAGGTGTGCCTGGGTCACGTCTGTTCATTGCCTTCCCAGTATATTTATCTGAACTTTAAGAAGCTGCATAAAATTTAATAATAATAATAATAAATTCTTTAAGCGCCAAACACGGCGCATAAGGCAGAAACCAGTGCTCTCCAGGTTGTTCGTTGTGACGCCACTCCTCTTAGCTCTTGCACATTATTTAGGCCCAACGTTCTTCCTTCTCTTATTATTGTTCTTCTGAGTGTTTCTTTTGGTCTTCCTTTTTTCCGCTTACCCTCAGGAACCCAAGTGAGCGCCTGTAGTGGTATTCTGTTGTTTTGCATTCGTAGGACATGACCGATATATGACCATCGTCTTTTCCTTATATAGTCGGAGACATATTTCTGCCTAGAGTCTTCTCTTATTTGTCGATTAGTCTTGAATTCTTTCCAACTGATGTTCATGAGTTTTCTAAGACATTTGTTCTCGAATGTATTCAGCTTGTTCTCCAATGATTTTGTTATTTTCCAACTCTCACAGCCGTATGTTAACACTGAGATAACATTTGAATTAAACAGACGAAGCTTGGTATGTATATTCAATGATCGTAATTTCCAAATGTTAGATAATCTATTGAAGGCGCTAGCTGCCAAAGCAATTCTAGTATGGATTTCTCTTGTTGTGTCACCATCCTGAGTCATTTTACTGCCTAAATAATTGAAACTTTCAACTTTCTGTAGTTTTTCCCCGTTCAAGATGATATCAAAGGTCTCGTTAGAAAAGTTCATAGCTTTAGTTTTAGAGGCATTTATTTGGAGACCAATTTTAACCGAGAGATGACACAAATTATTTATTGCTTCTTGGGATTGTCTTGGTGTTGAACTTAAGAATGCTACATCATCTGCGAAATCCAGGTCCCCCAGGAATTTTCCATTTGTCCATTTTATACCCAATTGTTCATTGTGGGTATAGTTTCTCATAACCCAATCAATAGCTATTCCAAAAAGTAGTGGTGACATAATACAGCCTTGTTTCACCCCTGTTTCTACTGTAAACCATTCTGTATTCCCTTTATTTGTTCTAACACAACATCTTGCATTGTCATATAGCGCTTTGATTATATTCACATATTTTGTTGGAAAACCATAGATTGTAAGTATCTTCCACAATGATGGGCGGTGTAGACTATCAAAGGCTTTTTGAAAATCGACGAAGGTGATAATAAGTGGCGATTGCCTTTCCACTGATTCTTCTATAATTGTTCTTAGTGTGAATATTTGATCAATACATGATCCTTTCTGCCTGAATCCCGCTTGTTCTTCTCTGATCTTTTCGTCAGCATGCAATTTAAGTCTTTCTAACATCATGCAACATAATAATTTTCCAGGTACTGATAATAGAGATATACCACGCCAGTTATTACATTCTGATAGATCACCTTTCTTCGGTAACTTTACAATAATACTGTCTTTCCATTGTTGTGGTGGTTGTTCTTCTCTCCATACTTCATTTATAATATCTAAAATTCTCAAGAGGTTGTTGTCATTAACTGCTTTAATCATTTCCCCTGAAATTTCGTCAACTCCAGCAGCTTTAAAATTTTTTAATCTTTTAACGGCTTGTTTGATCTAAAACATAAAATTTACTTCAGGGTATATTATAGATTTGAACAATTATGAAATGTTAATTAGTTTGCAAAATTTCATGTCATATCTTGTTTGATTTTGGGGTTTGGTGAGATGAAATGATGTATTTTCTTTATTTATATTACTGCTGGCAAGTTTCTGATTTCTGTTTAATAAATTTATTGAATAGTTTCAGCTGAAAATAAAATAATGTTTCTCTTTTTGACTTGTTTCAGGTTAGTCACAAAGTGGTTGCTTTTTCATCTACTAGCAGTCTCCCAGTTAAACCACCCCTTAACTTTCTTCTTGATTCCTTCTTTAACCCATCCACACACAACCCCCCCCCCCCCCCCCCCCCCTCAAGTCACATTCTGCAAACAACAAAGGAATAAAACATGAATTAGTTGGCTTTAATGACCTTGCTGTTATTTATAATGATACTCAGAAACATAGGGTTTTCATTTACATTAAGAGAAATTGTGAACATCAGCATGTCATGAATTGTTTAACAAATATAAAAATGACAGCTAGATATTAAACAGATTTACACTGACCTCAAAATAATAATAATAATTTTAAAAAAAAGAGTATACTTCTGTTAAAAATCCAAGCCAAATTAAAAACAATAATAATAATAAATCTGATGAAATATGCCATAAAAATTAATACGGTGGTTTTAAATGAGCAACTGAAAAATTTGACTCCATACAAAAATGTCAAGGGTGATGCATGAGCTACAGAGATCCCTGTGATTTATTATAACAATCAACCGAAGAGCATGCCAAATCAATAACCACATTCTTGAGCAGAATGAAGGAATGGTCCAACATCCATTACTCGTCTCTTGCAGAAAATGTGATTCAGAATGTGAACATAACATGTGCACTAAGGGCACCACTTCTTTTAATTTTGGTTACAATAGCCTTATAGCATCTGCAATATCCATCCTTTCACTTTGTCACTATCCAAGTGAATGAGCAATGACGTCTGTTCACCTGATTAAAAGTTAAGTGTCAGTTTTTTGTTACGGGGTGGCCAATTTATGTATCTGAAATACTGCTTTGTTTGTTCAGATAAATGCACATATAGTTGTTAATCTGCACCTTTCACAGCTTCAGATTTGTGGAATCTATATTTATGGCTTGTCCTTCTTTGTTATTACAGAGATTACTTATCCATATTTTTACATATTCTGCATGGTTTGTTTCAAACCCTTTGACTTTTATCTTGTTTCTCAGAGATAATCATGATGTGGGCACTCAACATCTGAGTTCCTCTTCCCTGTTTTGGTTTGTACTGTATGAATAGCACGTGAGGGTGACTACAATAAAGCTGTACAAAACAAAAAGGCCAACAAAGAATCGGGCAACAGAGAAGGTCTTAGACACAAGAAAAATATTATGACCCCATGATCATTGCATGGGATGAGATGCTCAAAAATAGTACAGAAAATAAAGTGTGAACTAACTAAATGCACAAAACGAGATAGACAACTTTTTCAGGGATATAATGGCACAGTTGTACGACTGTGAACTTGTTTTGATTCAGGTTGGAATTTGCTATACTGATTACTATTGTATACATTTATTTTAAACAGTTTTATCTGATTTTATGCATTTGGATTACCTCTTATGTACAGTTTTCTGTGTCCCATTCCTAAAAAAAGACTTCTTTGCAATTTAAACTGTACGAAATTCAGTACAGTAAATGAATCAAAAGTGAACATGCACAGAAGATAAATAACTAGGTTTTACGTCAATTCACTGTATTCAACAACTTTACGTGTAGTGTTGGGCAGAGCAACCTAACCTTTGAGGTGAAGACAGGAGTACGACAGGGATGCCCCTTATCAACCACTCTATTTTTAACAGTCATAGACTGGGTGTTGCGCCAGACAACAGAGGGCAGTCCAAGAGGAATAAGATGGACAACATTTTCTACATTGGAAGATCTGGAATATGCAGATGACATTGCACTACTAGCACATTCACATCAACACATCCAGGAAAAAACGGATAGACTTAATAAGTTTAGCCAGCAGGTGGGCTTGAATATCAATTTAAAGAAGTCTGAGGTCATGATGCTCAATGTGAGCAACCCTGAGCCCATATCAGTAAGGAATCAGCAATTGGTACAGACAGATACCTTCACATACCTAGGAAGCATAGTAACACCAGACGGCGGGGCAGGCAAAGACATCAACATCAGAATGAATAAGGCAAGAACAGCCTTCTTTAGCCTAAACAACATCTGGAAGTCCTCCCAATACAGCACAAGCACAAAATTAAGATTATATCAGAGCTGTGTGCTTTCTGTGCTTCTCTATGGTGTGGAATGCTGGAGAGTTACAGAGAAGAAAATATCGAAATTGTCCTCTTTTCACACAACATGCCTAAGAAAAATTCACCGAATCTTTTGGCCGAATACCATCACTAACCAAGATCTGCTTACTCGTAGCAAGCAAGAGGACATGCACACCATCATAGCTGGCAGACGCTGGAGCTGGGTTGGTCATGTCCTCAGAAGAGACCCCGATGCCATCACAAGAACAGCTATGCTTTGGACCCCTGAAGAAAAACGAAAGAGAGGCCGACCAAAAACAACCTGGCGGAGGACTGTGGAGGCTGAGATGCAAAGAATGAACCAGAGTTGGGGCACTGTACGAAGGATGGCCACCGACCGAGCAAAGTGGAATCAATTTGTTGTTGCCCTACAAGACGCCACTAGGCGTGATGGCCACTGACTGCTTTGACGGTCGGCGGCTAAGGATCAAAGAAGAAGAAGACTGTATTCAAATTCATCATGCTCAATTTGTTGCACAGCCAAATTCATTGCATGTTAAATTAATTGCAAGCCATGTTCATCATGTGACCGAGTAGAAAAGAGATAAAGAAAGCCATATAGCTTCTGAAAGATGGAAAGCAACTGGTCCAGATGGCATTCCAGCAGAGGCCATCAAAACAGATATTGATACGAGATATTATACAAACTACTTGGCAAAGTCTGGGAGAGAGAGGAAATACCAGCAGAATGGAAGGAAGGTTATCTGGTCAAGTTGCCTAAGAAGGGAAATTTACAAGAGTGCACAAATTATGGAGGAATAATGTTACTATCAGAGCCAGAAAAATTATTAAACAGAATCATCCTTGAGAGATTAAGAGTCCATAGACAAGCAACTGAGAGATGAACAAGCAGGTTTTCGACAAACAGATCCTGTACAGACCAGATGGCCACATTGAGAATAATAGTTGAACAAAGTCTGGAATGGAATTCACCGCTATACATCGGATTCATGGACTATGAAAAGGCATTTGACAGTGTAGACAGAAAATCACTTTGGAAATTGATGAGGCATTATGGAGTTCCTGTGAAGATCATTAACTTAATAAGGAAGACCTATGAAGACATGACACGCAGAGTTCTTCATGAAGGACAACTTACAGAACCGTTTAGGATTTGAATGGGAGTGAGACAGGGATGCCTCTTGTCTCCATTTCTTTTTTTACTAGCAATAGATTGGGTTATGAAAACATTGACATCACACAACAGAAATGGAATCCAGTGGAATCTGACTAAACAGCTTGATGATCTGGATTTTGCAGATGACTTGGCTCTTCTGTCCCATAACCATAATCAGATGCAAGAGAAAATTAAAATTCTTGATGAGAGGTCACAAGTGAGCCTGAAAATACACAGGGAAAAGACAAAGATTATGAGAATAAATGCAAGAAATGATAACAAGGTTGAACTTGAAGAAACACCACTAAAAGATGTAGAATTGTACACATATCTTGGCAGTAATGTAGACAGAGATGGAGGGACAGACAATGGTATCAAAATAAGAATACAAAAAGCAAGAGGAGCTTTAATTGCATTGGGAAACATATGGAGAGCAAGAGAAATCAAGTCCAACACGAAAATAAGAATCTTCAACTCAAATGTGAAAGTCCTATTGTATGGCTCTGAGACATGGAGAGCAATAAAAACAACAACCAAAAAGCTACAGACTTTTATAAACAGGTGCTTGCGTAGAATAGAAGGACTGAAATGGTATGACAAAGTCACAAATGTGGAATTGATGACAGGAACCAGACAAGTGCCAGTGGAACAAGAGTTGAGAAGAAGATGCTGCCGATGGAAAGGACACACATTGGGGAAACCTGTTGATAGCATTACAAGGCAGTCCTTGTTCTGGAATCCACAGGGAAAGAGAGGCAGAGGTAGGCCAAAAAACACATGGAGAAGAGAACTGGATACAGAGGTGAAAATGATGAGGAAAACATGAAAAGAACTTGAGCGGATGGCACAGGACAGGAAGACTTGGCATGTGTTTGTTGAAGGCCTACGCTCCTCGGGGAGCTAAAGGGTATTGATTGATGTTCATCGTGTGGCTAATACATCGCAAATTAAATTACTCGTAACAGATTTATCACATAAAGTTTTTTAAAAAAAAACCTTCTATATCTGTTTTTTTAAACCTTATTAAGTCATTCTTCAACCTGTGGTGACATGGTGGAATAATAGGCAGCAGAATTTGACGATGTGGATAGTAGCAGCAATGAGGTAGTGGTATTAGAATACTAGTGGTCATAACATTAAAAAAACCAATTGCTAGGTTGGCTTGTCACAGATTTCTGTGGCTTGTGATGAATTTGTCACATGAATGCAACCTTGCGAATTTATCCCACGATGAATTTACTTTGCAATGAATTTGATAAACAGAGCTCAATGAATTGATAGGACATGAAATATTAATATAATTCACATTAGCAAATCTAACACTTAACTTAATCAGGAAATGCTAAAGTGCTTTTAATATATTAAACTCCATTCCAAAACGTGTGCTAGAATCCATGTGTATTACTTAAACAATATTGGGGAAAAATTATATCTAACATTTTTTTTTTAATACAAAAATTTGCTGAAAGTGAGCAATTGTGCGTGTATGTGTGCGCGCACATGCACAAACAGAGTTTCAAACTCTGCAAAACAGTGAGGTATCAAAAAAAAAAGCACAATTATATGATCACAACTATTTTCTGTGACAATCATGAGCCTGACTTGAGCAACAGGCATGTAAGTGTGAAGTAAAACAAACACTGGCCAACATGAGCTAGCTATAAAATTCAAAACTTTAATATTCTCATGTGCCAGTAAACTTGACTTCTGTGGTCCATAATACGTATTTACTGAGCTGTTAATTAATATCATAATGTCTACTATTTACAATACAGTAAGAGAAACTAGAGGCAAGTTCAAAGACCTTATACCACTCACAAAACTGACGAGCTCTATTTTTTAAAATTATTACATTCAAATGAGGTAAATTTGATGAGACGTATATTATGACAAGAGAAAACATAATGAGAACATAGTCAACAGCTTCTTTTTGTCCAGATTAACAGATTATAAATATGGTGAAGTTATAATACCCATTAATAAGAGAAAACGTATGCTTGCCAACAATATACAAGAGTATTCACGTTGTTGATTAATTATTAGTAATTAAGACATTTCATTCTCAGTATCTGACTACAAATCAAATTCAAATTTTACCGAAATCAAATCTTCACTAAGAAAATTTATCACAATCAGTCCAGTTGTTCTTGAGTTGTTTCTTCCAACAGACAAACAAAAAGAAATTGTCTCATTTTGCAGTTTTCAAATGTTAATGTGATAAAAACTACTAAAGATATGGAACAGAAGCTGTCATTACACTATATTTTCCTTATACATTCTGTATTGCTCTTTTTTTCCAGACATGACTCTTCCTGCCAGTATGTATAAGTAAAAAGAGGGAACTGTGGCAAACACTGATACAGAAGATAAATATAAGTATAGAAGTTAAAAATGGTTTTGTAATGAAAAATATACAAATAGGACTGAACATTTTGAGACATCATGTTTTCTCATTCTGTTCTTTTTTGTTATAGTATGTTTTAGTTCATTAGTTTACATTTGTGGTTCTTCTCGTCTGATATTTCTTTCCTCCTATATATTATTGTCCAAACATAATTTAAAAAGAAGAGATGTTTCTCTTTTGTCGTTCAGAGACAGCTTTAATATATTCTTGTACGCCTTAGTTTCCAGTTGGTGACAGTGGCTGACAAAGGGCTATCCCAAAATGTCCTGTGTTAATTACTTTACTGTTCATTTATAAAACTGACTTAAACACGATTTTATTCATTTTTTTTCCCCCTGGCCTGTGTGTTATTTACTTGTGTCCATCATTTGCAAACAACATCACAATTTAACAGTTTCTTACTGAAATTAGTATTAACAATTGTTTTTTTTGCAGTTTTCTTACGTCATAGATGAAGTTACTTTGATAAAAGAGGTTTTTTTTAAGTAAATCATGAAAGCAAATGTACATGCATACTCGGAGAAAAGAGTTATTTTGTGTGACAATGAACCGAAAAAAAAATGGGCTGAAAAAATTAAGTTTCTAAATCAGTGCACAAGTAATAAAATCAACATTAAAGTGTAAACCATGAATATGACAAAAGATAAAGCATAAAATAACAAATACGTCTTTGTTGGTGAACAAACATACAGCCAAAAGGAAAATCAAAGTTCACAACAACTTTTAGAAGTAGAAACAAAAATGACATAAGAAGCTCCAGCCAAACAAAACTACTTTCATGAAAAAGTTCACTAATAATATCACCACCTTTCATCTCCCCAAGGAGCTGAGGCCTTCAACAAACATAAGCCAAGTCTCCCTGTCCTGTGCCATCAGCTAAAGGTCTTGTTCATGTCTGCCTCCAGTTCTCTTCTCCATGTGTTCCTTGGTCTCCCTCTACCTTGGGATTTTAGAACAAGGACTGCCTGGTAATGCTATCAGTAGGTTTCCTCAATGTGTTCCCTATCCATCTCCGGTGTCTTCTCATTTCTTGTTCTTGTCACACATTAATAATATGATAGTAACATTAAGCTACTTTTAAGCTGTGGGCAGCCAGTCATTTGTCAAATAAAAGAAGTTACAGCATCGTCATGCAAGATTTACATTTTTTTTAAAATTAGTTGCATAGGAATAAGAAAAAAAAGAGAGTACACATCTAACCAGCCAACAGATACACACGCAGACAAGTATATGGATGAAAAGAAAAGAGAAGGGCAACAACACAGGGCTTCAGATGAAGGAATGCCATGTATTAAAATGTCTAGATTTTGTGTCTTTTTACTGATAATATCTGCAACAGCATTATTGTAGCTGCAGCATCAAAGCAGTAACAACACTAAATAAATAAAGTTGAGCTAAATCAAAGTGTTAACCCATCTGAGTATGAGGTAGTTTTCAGAGATAAATGGCCTCTTCTGTTGGAGGAGCAGGATCTAATGGTGGTATTATGATGTATGTGACATCCTGCTGATCAGCACTGATACAATGACTAATGACAGCACTCTGATCTGTGAGGTGTTACCAGCTGCTGGTCACTATGGATACAATGACTAGTGACAGGTATACAGTACTCTGATCTGGTTGTCTTGTCAGGTGTTACTGGGTGCTGGTCATCTTCTTTAGTCCTTGGCCGCTGACTGACAAAGCAATCAGTGGCCATCGTGCCTGGTAACGTCTTGTAGGGCAGCAACAAAGTCTTGAATTTGCTTGGTTGGCAGCCATTCTTTGTGTGATGCCCCAGCTCTGGTTCATGCTTTGAATCTCTGCCTCCACAGTTCTCCACCGAGTAGCTTTTGGCTGGTTTCACTTTCCTTCTGGAGTCCACAGCATGGTAGTTCTGGTGATGGTGTCTGGGTTTCTTCTGAGGATGTGGCCAACCCAGTTCCAGATTCTACCCGCTATGATGGTGCACATGTCTTCTTGTGGCTCCGAGTTAGCATTTCATGGTTGGTGATGGTGTTCAGCCAGACAATCTGAAGAATTCAGCTCTGATAACAAGACTGTTGATAATACTCTTATCTGGTTGTCTTGTGAGGTGTTACCTGCTGCTAATCGCCACTAATTCAGTGACTGTCTCATCTGGTTGTCTTGGAGGCATTATGAGTTGTCTAAATCAGTTAGAAATAAGTTTCCCTTTTTTACCTACATATGTGATCTTATTCCACGTACAGACAATGGTGTACATCACACATTTCCATGTGTAAAGCCAATATCTCAACAGTTGCACAGTAGAAGGGCACTGAATGATTTTATGGTTAGGTTTTTTTGTATTTTTTTTCAAGTGGCTCGGATTATCTGCAGAGTTTTACTGGCAGCACACAAGTCTGTGATGACTGTACATATATTTTATTTAACGTGACACATACGGAGTGGAACAGACAAGACGATCATGGTTACAGATTACAGATGCAAATGTCATACTTTAAAGTTGCTGATCATACTCTTAAATTCTTGGAGAGTCTTCACAGTGAAGTCCACTTTTTTTTCTAAGCTCATATTTTAAATTTCTCATTAGCATGTCTGCTGTTTTATTTTTTTGGATCTATGTTTATTATCTAATAAAAATCACCTTCTGATATATTCACATGTTTTATGACTGCATAAATGATAAGTAAACCCCATTATTTTATCAAACTAAAGGAGAACTTTGAACACGGGGAATAATTTTGATACAAATTGAAGAACCGAGTTTAATACACAAATCTTCTAATCCATAAAACATAAACAAAATGACACATATAAGCCAACCATACATATTGAAGAACTGAGTTTAATACACAAATCTTCTAATCCATAAAACATAAACAAAATGACACATATAAGCCAACCATACGTATTATTGCACCTAAAATCATCAGAACTTGCATTACCAGTTCTAGCTAAAATATAAATATAAAAAAAATTATGGTGGAAACGTTTTTGTCTACAAGATCACAAATCTGACTTGTATGAACTGGTTACAAACTGAACAAACAACACCATTATTTAGCAAAAACAAGGAGGGAACTAATTTCATGGCTGTGTGAAATTCATTGAATTCAATAGTAAAGGCAAAAAAGCACAGGAATTGATAAAACTGGTCAGTACTTCAGGATTTATCATTCTGATCATCTTTCAAAGGTGTAACATTTATCTGTGTCAACAATATTGGAAAAGGAAGAATGTCTTTAATTTCAAATGTCAAGTCAGTCTTATTGTATGGCTCTGAAACATAGAGAACTACAAAAACAATAAAGTTACAGACATTCATAAATGGGTGCTTCCGTAGAACAGAAGGATTGAAATAGTATGACAAAAGTCACAAATGTGGAACTGATGACGAGAACCAGACAAGCACCAGTGGAACAAGAGATGAGAAGAAGGCGCTGGCGATGGTTAGGACACACATTGAGGAAACCTGTTGATAGCATTACAAGGCAGTCCTTGTTCTAGAATCTCCAGGGAAAGAGAGGCAAAGGTAAACAAAAAAACACACGGAGAAGAGAACTAGATACAGAAGTAAAAATGATTAGGAAAACTTGAAAAGACCTTGAGCTGATGGCACGTGACAGGAAGACTTGACATGTGTTTGTTGAAGGCCTATGCTCCTTGGGGAGCTAAAAGGTATTTATTGATTGAAGAATGTCTTTCACTTTTGTAATAACGTTTATAAGATATCAAGTTAAATACTCTTTTTAAAATACATCATTTTATAAGTACAATTAAACTGTGCCCCTTATATTTCCAAGGGGGGTCTCTGAAGAGTGTGGTGAAGTGGGAAGTTATAAATACTTATAAGGGACTTAGTGTACTGACTGAGATCAGCTGTGAAGGTATATATATATATATCTAATAAGAGTAGTATATTATATATATAACCTTACTTGCTACCACATATCTATATATCTCAGTCAGAATTATTCTGGAATAGTGTGATGCTACGTTATGTGTCTAGGGTATGTGTATGGTGAAGTGTAAGTCACAACAACAGACAGATAAACAATTTAATTTAATCCACTACTCTTAACAACACTGTGACACTCACATACATATAACACTCTATGAGAATATCTTAAAGAAGTCACTAGTAACGTTTCAAATAACAATATGTATTCATTACTGGCATGAATGAATATGTGTCCTGATTCAACTACAAGGGAACCAGGAATCACAATCAATTTAAATTACAAGTTATGTACAGAATGTATTTAATATGAATATTGTAGTGACATATATTATTACCAATGTTCTATGTGTGTCAATTGTGTAGTGGTAAAATGAGGTAATACTGGTTTTGTTTTGTTCAAGCTCTGTTGGTATTTGTCATCATGACTTCAATAGTTTGTCTTTAGGGACCATTATTGTAGATGTTCACAGTTCCTGATTTTAAGACAAGTAAATTCCCCTCTTAATGTTAATTTTAAAAAATCAGTTCAGGATGAGGGGACATAATGTTGAGCTCAGCTGGCCAACTCTGCTTATCTTTAGTGATGGCGGCAGGAAAGGACTCCTCTGCTCGAATTCTCCTCTGGGCTCAGGAGACACCTCACTGATAGCTAAAAAGACCAAGGAGTATGCTGTCCGACTCTGGATTCAGCAAATCTCTGACCAGGTGCTGCTCACTACCATCAAGACCACTGTCCCACAATTTCATGGAAATAAACACAGATACGTTGATTAGCAATGAATTCTGGCACAAACTGGCACAAATTCCGTTCTGCCTATGTTCCAGGCTTTTATTTTAGCAAAAATGTGAGCTGGCTTCAACGTACTGTCGCTTTATCAAGCTTATTTGAATTAGTGGTCTCGAACTAACGCTCCCAAGTGTGTATATCAGCGAGACTGGCCAATGAGCCACGTTTCGACAAGTGTTTGAAAAAATGTTATCTTTTCCCGTCTCCCCCAACAACCAAGATAGTATTTATAGCCCGACCAATCGTGGTTAGGCTTTCATTTGTTGCGCTCCAATCAATTTGGAGTTTACATGGTAGGCTATTTATGTAACGTAAGGTTTTTTCAAACACGTTATAAAAAAAAATTTTATGAGCAGAAATGATTTTATGCTGTCAGGCACCCCCAATATTTTATTTTGGGTATAATTTATTAATTCCTGGACTATTTGCGTAACGTTTTACATATTATTTGTCAGCAAACCCTAAGGAACCCAAAAATACTAATTTAAAGGAGCTACGTGGCTGCGTTCAAAATATGCAATTTCTTCTATCTCCTGTTTAGAAGATGTGCTGTCTGGGTACTGTTATGTGTTCAAACGTAAACCCATATAATGTTGTCTTTTCTAATAAGAGTCTGTTATGATTTATAAACCTAACTCTGGGAAAGGGTAGTGTATTTTATCACTGTCCGTCTGAAAAAAAATTAGTGCATGTAGACTTACACGCGTGATGGTAGTAATTGTGTATCGCGCGAAGCGGGTTTAGTGTTCGGCTTTCTGCCTCTCCCTTCTCTTTTTATCCCTTTAGTCCATCTGTTCGTTCGTTTTGGTAACGCAGTATAATTAATGTTAGGGTTAATTTAGGTCATTACGCAGTACGTCTCAATGCTTTTCCAAGAAATACAGCACACGTTTCATTGAAGAAGGCGGGTAATAATACAGTAAGCTTTACTATCAACGTGAAAGCGTTACAATTTGCAGACGAAGCAGAAAACAAGGGGGATTTCGAGTACATTCTTTGGGACAGCACTGTCATTTTACCATTGCTCTTCTCTTTATTAATTTTATTTGTTAGGCTTCATATTTACCTAATAATTTATATATGTGGATTAGAATATTTCATGACACTTCCCCTCTTAAAACAGACATTATATGTCAGTCCTTTATTCTATATACACATAGAGAAATTTATTATTATTTCTGGGGTTTACGGTGATTCTCATCACACGGATGGCGGCTTAAAAAATCCGCTCCCAGATTTGTTTTTCCAGATATATATTCAATGCTAAAATTATATGGAGCCAGAAGCAAAGACCATCGGAGTAACCTAGAGTTCTCATGCTTAGCCTGTGCTAAAAACGATAAAGGTTTGTGGTCAGTTTGCAACTTAAATGCCTTCCCATATAGATAAATATTGAATTTCTTTATTGCCCATATTACTGCAAGACATTCTTTTTCGCTAGTTGAGTAGTTGATTTCAGCTTTATTCAACTTTCTGCTAGCATATGCCACTGGGCTTAATTCCCCATCCAATGCATCTGATTTCTGTAGTAAAGTTGCACCTAGCCCAATATTACTTGCATCCGTCCTTACTATGAATTCTTGACTTAAGTCAGGTAATTTCAAAATGGGTTTACTTGTGAGCTTTTCCTTCAATTCTTGGTAAGTCATTTCACATTGTGGTGTCCATGTAATGCGATCTGGAAGTCCTTTACGTGTCAATTCCGTTAAAGGTGCACATATGGAATTAAAGTTTTTGATATACTTCTGGTAGAAACCACATAATGAGACAAAGGATCTCACGTCCTTCTTGGTTTGTGGTCTCGGGGCTTTCTGTAGTTTCTCTAAATTCTTTGGGTCAGGGGTCATGTTTCCCTGATAAACTGTGTGTCCCAAAAATTCCAATTCTTTACATCCAACGCAACATTTGGTTGGTCGGGCTGTTAAATTTGCCTCCCTAAGTCGATCAAACAGCATGTTCAGAGAGTCAATGTGTTCCTCAAATGTTTCTGTTGCTATAAGGATATCATCCATAAAATTTGTTATACAGGGATTATTCAGAGGATCCAATAATTTTCTCATCATTCTAGAGAAGACACTAGGCGCATTCTTCAATCCAAATGGCAATCTATTAAACTCATAGTGTCCTTCTGAGGTACTAAAAGCTAGGTATGGTCTAACCTCAGGCTTTACTGGAATCTGATAGTATCCTTTACTCAGATCCACTTTTGAGAAATATTTAGCTTTATTTAGTCTGGCAAACAGCTGATTTGTATCCGGCAATGGATCCACCTGTCCTTCTGTAATAGCATTCAGTCTCCTGTAATCTATACAGAGTCTATGTTCTCCAGAGGGCTTCCTTAAAAGTACAACACCGGAACTATACGAAGACTCACTGTGCGAAATAATTCCTTCCTTCAACAGATAGTCTATCTCTTCCTTCAAAGCTTTTTCCTTAGCAAACGGAATCGAATATGGTTTCATACAGACAGGTGTGGAGTCTATTAATTTCATATCATATTCCAATAGGTTTGTATGCCCTGGTCGGTCTGTTAACACCTCTGCATGATTATTTAGAACCTGTTGCACTCTCTCTTTCTGAGTTTTCGTTAAATGTGTACTGATTTTCACCTGTGCTGCTGTCTCACAGGGGTGTAATGGATATTCAAATGATGAAAGTGGTTCCTTTTTCATCTCCATGGCGATGGACAAGGTCAACAAGTGTGTCTCTTCCTGATGTTCTCTTTCCAAATATTTCTTCAGGAGATTCACATGATAGATTTTTTCTTTCCCCTTCTTATCTATCTTATAATTTGTTCTAGACACCTTCTCTAGAACTGTATATGGACCCTGCCATCCAATTTGTAACTTATTCTGACTCCCGGGCAAAAGAAGCAGTACCTTCTCTCCCACAGCCAAATTTCTGTCTTTCGCCTTCCTGTTATAATAGGCAGCATGTTTCTTCCTGGCTTGTTTCAAATTTTCATTGGCAAGTTTCCAGCCAGTTTTTAACCGAGTGGTCAGCTCATTCACATACTGGTATGAAGATGTAATGTTTTCCTCTGCCTTTTCATCAGTCCACGTTCTTAACAAAGCTACATATGGACCTTTAATTGTGTGGACCTATTTGTCCATGCACCGGTATGGTCTCTTCCACTTGAAGCTTTATAGTGATGATTTTTCCTCCCAGAATTATCATTCACAAAACGACCGCTACCAATTTTTTTCTTGGGGCTGTCTCCCCTCTTAAAATTCTTGATGAGAGATTTCCTCTCTACATCTTCTTCCTCCAGTTTGTTTAAGTCCGATTGAGGGATTGTCGGCTTATCCTGGGGTAAGACATCTTTTTGCACTCTCCGCATAGTGGCCATTGTAAAACAGTTAAGTGAAGCTTGTCCGTGAAAAGGGGCTTCCCATTCCATTTGGTCCACTTTATCAAATCTATTTTTCCTTTTATTGTCAGGCCTGATTTTGCCCCATGGCGTGTCCAGGTCCTGATCCATGTTCCCACTTGTGGGTGTTCCCTCATGTGCTATGCTACACCTTTCTACAAAATTTTCAATGTCCCATCTTGCTTTGGGCCAATAATAATTGTGAGCCACCTTTTGAATGATGGTACCTATTTTCTCATGGTCCCCATCTGGTTTCACATGTAGGCTCCTTATTAATTCTGTCCTATATCTTTTTGGAAGAACCAGCTGTCCGTGACCATTGGATCTAGTTCCGGCCTTCCTATACATCAACTTGTTTTTCATGTAAAAATCTCCCTTGCCTGGAGTTGTATGACAAGTTGACAATTTTCTGAAACAAGGCTTGAGTGTTTTATCCCCAGCCTGTGCCTTCCTCATCTCTTCTGGAGTGGTATCCAACATAATATCCTCCTCCTGTCTTGAGGTCGACCTGACCTGAAGGGTTGCCATATACACAGGTTTCCTTCTGCAACGGTCAGTGTCATGATTGTCCATCTGACAATTTTTACACCACCTTTTTCCTTGGTTGAAAGATTTTCTTTCATCATATTTCCTTTCATCGAATTGTGGGAATTTATTTTTATTGTCATACCGTGGCCTATCAAATTGGTGCTTACCTTTATTTTGATCCCTAGGATCAAATTTATTAAAGTTCTGTGGTGCCCTAAAGTTGTCCACCTGTTTCTTTTTATTACCTGTTACCTCTGCTTGAGCTGCTTGATACCTTTCAGCAACATTTAGCAACTCACCCAGCCTCTCTGCACCTTGTTCCATGAGAAACTTTCTCAGGTCTGGAGCCATGGACTCTCTTAGTTGCTCTATAAGGACCATTTCCTTAAGATCTTGGGTTTTCCCCAGAGAAGTCCATTTCTCCAAGTATGTCTCTATTCGTGCAGAGAACTGGTGATAGGTTTCACCTGACAGTAGTTTAGCATTCCTAAATTTTTTCCTGTAAAACTCTGCATTCTTTTCATACCTTAACAAAAGAGCCTGCTTTAGCATGTCATAATTTTCCTGATCACCTCTGCTCATTTTTGCAAAAACTTCATAAGCTGCCCCACGAAGTCCCTGAGATAACTTTAAGCTCCACCTTTCTCTCTCCAACCCATACGTGGTAGCTAATAGTTCGTACCTATTTATATAGCTCTCAATATCATCGTCTTTCTCAACAAAATGATCTAAATGAAAATTCATAGCTGAGATTGAGGCTCCTTGAGTAACCGTAGCATCAGAGGCAAAGGGACTGGCACCATTTTCAGGAGCATGGCCTTGAAACTCAAACTCCCTTAGTCGTAATTCATGTTCCCTTTGTAATCTTTTCTCCTCCTTTTCTGCTTCCCTCTCTGCAGTCAATCTTCTTTCTTCTGCAGCTTGTCTTCTTTCCTCGGCTTCCAATTTCTTAGCCTCAGCCTCAATCTGCAACCTCTTAGTCTCAGCCTCAGCTTCAAATTGTAACTTCTTAATTTCCCTTTCAGCCTCTAACCTTCTTTCGGCTTCAAACCTTCTTTCTTCGCGTTCAATAAATTTGTCACATTCCGTAGTAACATAGGCAACCATAACTTGCCCATCTAATCCTAACTCTTTTGCAGTCTGAACCGCAGCAGATCGAAATTTGGCCAGGTCCGCCATTGTCTATCAGGTAACTTAATACAATGTCTAACCAACAATTCAATCTCTAATGGACAACACAGGCACCGTGAGCTCAACCTTATTTAATTCCACCCAAGGATACCTTTTAATTCTTATATTCCCTGAAGTGAATTATCCCCAATATTTTTAATAGTTAAAGATTCAAAATCCCAAGAGCGAGACCCCAATATATGTGGTGAAGTGGGAAGTTATAAATACTTATAAGGGACTTAGTGTAGTGACTGAGATCAGCTGTGAAGGTATATATATATATATCTAATAAGAGTAGTATATTATATATATAACCTTACTTGCTACCACATATCTATATATCTCAGTCAGAATTATTCTGGAATAGTGTGATGCTACGTTATGTGTCTAGGGTATGTGTATGGTGAAGTGTAAGTCACAACAACAGACAGATAAACAATTTAATTTAATCCACTACTCTTAACAACACTGTGACACTCACATACATATAACACTCTATGAGAATATCTTAAAGAAGTCACTAGTAACGTTTCAAATAACAATATGTATTCATTACTGGCATGAATGAATATGTGTCCTGATTCAACTACAAGGGAACCAGGAATCACAATCAATTTAAATTACAAGTTATGTACAGAATGTATTTAATATGAATATTGTAGTGACATATATTATTACCAATGTTCTATGTGTGTCAATTGTGTAGTGGTAAAATGAGGTAATACTGGTTTTGTTTTGTTCAAGCTCTGTTGGTATTTGTCATCATGACTTCAATAGTTTGTCTTTAGGGACCATTATTGTAGATGTTCACAGTTCCTGATTTTAAGACAAGTAAATTCCCCTCTTAATGTTAATTTTAAAAAATCAGTTCAGGATGAGGGGACATAATGTTGAGCTCAGCTGGCCAACTCTGCTTATCTTTAGTGATGGCGGCAGGAAAGGACTCCTCTGCTCGAATTCTCCTCTGGGCTCAGGAGACACCTCACTGATAGCTAAAAGACCAAGGAGTATGCTGTCCGACTCTGGATTCAGCAAATCTCTGACCAGGTGCTGCTCACTACCATCAAGACCACTGTCCCACAATTTCATGGAAATAAACTGGCACAAATTCCGTTCTGCCTATGTTCCAGGCTTTTATTTTAGCAAAAATGTGAGCTGGCTTCAACGTACTGTCGCTTTATCAAGCTTATTTGAATTAGTGGTCTCGAACTAACGCTCCCAAGTGTGTATATCAGCGAGACTGGCCAATGAGCCACGTTTCGACAAGTGTTTGAAAAAATGTTATCTTTTCCCGTCTCCCCCAACAACCAAGATAGTATTTATAGCCCGACCAATCGTGGTTAGGCTTTCATTTGTTGCGCTCCAATCAATTTGGAGTTTACATGGTAGGCTATTTATGTAACGTAAGGTTTTTTCAAACACGTTATAAAAAAAATTTTATGAGCAGAAATGATTTTATGCTGTCAGGCACCCCCAATATTTTATTTTGGGTATAATTTATTAATTCCTGGACTATTTGCGTAACGTTTTACATATTATTTGTCAGCAAACCCTAAGGAACCCAAAAATACTAATTTAAAGGAGCTGCAAGATCATGTGACTGATTGGTGCAAGCTTCCTGCAAGGGGACCACATTACTGTGGTGGCTGCATGCTCCATAAGGTCAAGGTAAAGGATCCCATTACATGCCCATTGAGGCATATTGGGAATACGGTGTTACTACATAAGGAGGGTCATGGAAAATGATGATAAAATTACATTTCATTTTCCACACAACTGCAGAATGCCCCCACACATATTTTTAAGCCTGACCTGCCATATAGGCCCTTCCATAATCTAAGGCCATAAGGCTGTCGCTGCTCCCCTTCGCGCCACGCCCAGTCTCTATCCTCTCAACAGTCCTAGCATACAGTCTTATCATTTCCCATAGTGGCGAAACTCTTAGAAGATCGAGGAATTCAATATTTTATCTCCAATAGCATGGGGCAACAATTAGGCTCAAAATGTTAACTAAGAGGGGCGTTCAGAAAGTAATGCACCACATCGTTTTTCTCAGCTAATAATGAAGATAGAAGCATGAAATTTTGCACACTTCAAATACGGCGTGTGCCAGTTGTGTGCACCAAATTGCACTGCAACCGGCCAAATAATATGGCTGCCCTAAACCGTTGAAATGGAGTGTGTTAGCAACTTGCGTTATACACAGCGAATTGTGATAGAATTTCTCGTTGCAGAGAAGGAAACTGTTGTGAATATTCACAAGCGTCTATGTGATGTGTATGGAAGTTTTGCAGTCAACAGGAGTACAGTCAGTCGCTGGGTTCAGAGAATCAAAGAATCAGGAAGTGGAGATACGGAGCTGCTTGATCGGCCGCGCTGTGGACGTCCTGCCACAGCCACCAACGCAGAAATGTTGAAATGCGCTGAGGGCATTATTCTTACTGATAGGCGAATCACTACTCAACAACTGGCCTTACAGCTGTCAGTCAGCATTGGTAGTGCAAATGCAGTTATAAAAACTCTCGGATTTTCTAAGGTTTGCGCAAGATGGGTTCCTCGAAGTCTCACAAAGGAAAGCAATTTCTTCTGAATTGTTGGAGCGTTTCAATGCTGATGGAGAGAACTTTTTGGCTAAGATCGTTACAGGTGACGAAACCTGGGCACATCATTTTGAACCTGAGACAAAAAGACAGTCAATGTAGTGGCATCATCCTAAATCACCAAGAAGAAAGAAATTCAAGACAATTCCTTCAGCTGGAAAGGTCATGATCACTGTCTTTTGGGACATTGAAGGTGTGATTCTTGTGGACGTATGCCAAGAGGAGAGACAATCAAATCAAAGCTTACATTAAGACATTGAAAAAACTCAATCAACGTTTTCCCAGAGTTCGGCCGCACAAGAATCCAACAGACCTGCTTCTCCTTCACGACAATGCGCGACCTCACACAAGTCTGGCAACACGGGAAGCAATCACCAAATTGGATTGGACTGTACTACACCATCCACCCTATAGTCCCAATTTGGCACCCTCTGATTTTCATCTATTTGGTCCACTTAAAGATGCACTCCGTGGGACAAGGTTTGAAGATGATGAAGGAGTGATTCGTGCAGCGAAGAAATGGCTACATGATCAAGACAAAATCTGGTATGGGCTAGGAATACATGCACTTGTTTTACGCTGGCATAAAGCCGTACAAGTTGATGGGGATTATGTTGAATAATACCGATGTTTACATGACATATCCATGTATATTGTGTATAAATTTCATGCTTTTTGAATAAACAGCTCCTGAGAACAATGATGTGGTGCATTACTTTCTGAACGCCCCTCGCACAATCTTCAGGCTTCAAATTACAAAGCTGACTACTGCCTTTATTAGAGTTATTAATGTAGAAGTGTGAGGGTGAAGGAAGAAGAAATCACGAAGAATAAGAAGAATGTAGCCCATGCAACAATGTTCCCATCTGCCATTAAAATGACCATAAACAGCATCTCATACCAAAGTCACAAAACATAAAGTCATCTGTGGGTGAACTAAATAGCCGGATCACAACTTTAATTTCTTACGTGAAATTGCAAAATATGAGACATTCCATTACCCACATAATAAGGGATGCCTGGAAACCATGGTTCAATCAGAAATAGTAGCTAAATATTTGAACACCTGTCAATTTTAATGAATTATCCATATGTAGTCAGTTTTAATACCTAATCACTTTCAGAATTATGTCCCAGTTATCTTTACAGCTTTTTAGAGAGATGTAAAATTCACAGGTTTACAATATGTTTATCCCATTACTCCTGCGACTTCATCCAAATGTGAAGTTACGAAAAATGTTAATTTAATCAACACTAAAAAATGTAAAATTTTGCGATCTGAAACATATAACAAATGAGTATATTTAGGTCTATGTGTATAAACGGGAGCCGCGCTGGTGTAATGGCTTCGGCGTTGTACTGGCGACCAGGTGTTCATGGTTCAAACCCGGGCGTCGGCGTTTGAAGAAATGTTTACGGCCGGAAATTTGACTGAATAGCCTGAACGGCTCCTGTGATAAACCCTCTGTGGATGGGAAGGAGCGAAGCTTCTGACCGGGTTGGAAGGAAAGTCCTCAGGTTCCCCAGCCTCGCAATGACATGTCATTGGGCCGAAGGGCTGAAAGCCTAAGTGCCGCTGGTTAAGAAAAAAAAAAAAAAAAAAATGTGTATAAACAATTCTTTTTTTCCACCATGCTTAAACCTATTTCTCCATTAGTAGATGAAGTCCTTAAGTACGAGTAAATACATACATTTTTAGGCATAAATTACATACAAATATTTGAATAAAAATTACTGGACAATTAAAGGATTAACAATAAAATAGTAAGCATTATATGACAACATATTTCAAACTTAGTCCTTCAGTTTCATAAATTTATAAACTGGCAAGTTACTGATTTTGTCAGACTGTGCCTAATTCATTAATTAAGTGACCAAATAATCAACCTGTGCCCCAGAAGTGTATGACAAAAGCAGATTGTAAAAATGTCCGTTCAACCCCAACCTGTGCACCTTTCTCTGTCACAAGTTGCAAATAAAACCAGAAACTCTGCTGTGAAAGCTTTTACAACACAACAAACACTGTACACAGATGATGAAATTACAGACCCTCAGCAGCACCATCAGTTTATGTACCACACAAACTAATCCAGTTAATAACTGCTGAGACCTGCATTTAAACTATGGTACATCTCAAACAAGCAAGCTGCACACACAAAAAACAAGTAAAGGGGAAAAAAAACAACTTTTAGGGACCTGCTTTTATTCGTTACAGTACTCAATGAAATTTACATGAAATGAGGAAAGTCAGCTTCATCAATGCCGGTCAAAACATGGTGGATTAAAATATACCACTATTTTTTAAAGAAATAACTCACTAGGTTCTTGACCTAGCAGATGACCTAGTTGTTTGAAGAACTGCTTTCACTGAATCAGTAATTACCATCCAGCACCTTGGTTAATTATTTCCCTTACTTTAATTGAGTTATTTCCACGTTATTGTATACATATATATGTATATAATTATATATTTATACTGGCTGTGCCAATGCCAGTAAAAACAAGAAAGATTAAAATGTACCAAGAAACGGAATTGCATTCAAGGTTGTTATCTCTCAACAACGGATTGTACATAGATAAAGTATCAGAGAGTCCAAGATTTCAAGTTAAAGTGGGTATAAACAACTGGAATATAGCAGCATAGCCTCGTTTATATTTTCTCAAAGCTTAATATTAAACATCTATTTTTTGTTGTTGTTGCAAACATGCAATCTTCATTCTTCACTTCAAACACACACAGGTTTTACCGATTTACGCATTACAAACCTGCAAATGACTAATTTTGTGTTATCGTTTCATAACTTTTTCCTTTTTTCAAGGTAAAGGTAATCCCATAACAGACACTACTGTACAGAAGTCAAGTGTTATAATAGGTCTCAGCTTTACAAAGAGAGTGAGCAGTTCCCATCCTCGCTGCTTTGCGTCTACCAAAACACAACAGTAGAGTCAAGCACCCTTTGCAGCTGGGTAGACTGAAGTGTGAAAATGTTAAACCCAAAAATTTTGCCTCAGGAAGCAACCACTTTGTCATTTGAAAACTTCCTTTTTATTATAGATTTATGTGTATTTATATCCATGTCGGACTGCGTGAAAATGTCTAAATGACCAGACATTTCACATTAATGATCTAAACGTGTGTTACTTGTTCATGTAGGTTGAATTTAAAATACAATACACACACATTTTTTAAAGCTCAGAAACAAGCATCTATCAAAAAAGCTAACAGGTCCAAAAACATTGAAACAATAGACAACTGCTGTGACAAAAAAACCAATAGCACATTATTGGACTGCAAAGAAATCTGTAGTAGTTACAAAAAATTGTAATAACGTAACAGTCGAGCTATGATAAGACATGACTATGGATCTTGATCCATACAAACTATACAATTTCAGTTTCTAAATACTGCAGTCTGAAACAAAATCCAGCTTATGAAGATTTCAACTTCTTGATCAAATAATACGCTGCTAGCACAACCAAGCCTGCACCTAAACCAAGAGCAAAATATGCACCAGATGCTTTAATATCTTCTATAAGCAGGGTGTACCGAAGCTGTGACACTTCCTGGAGCAGTCGGTTTATTGATGGACGAGCAGACATAAGATTGTAGTGTCTGTGTATCAGGGGAAAGCGTGGCAGAGGAACACACTGAGGCAGTAAGCCAAGAAGATGCAGCCTAGTGATTAAAACATAAAGACCAATATCTGCCACGGTCAGGAAGTCACCAAAGAGGTAAATGACATCAGGTGATGCAGTCTCTGAAAGATAAAACATGACAAACTCAATTAAATATCTTTAAACATGAAGAAATATTACAAAAAATAGTTCAGTGTAACTACTATACCTTAACTGATTCCGTACGCAACATCTTTTTAGAGACGCTGAGTTCCTTTCCTCTGGACGCAACGTCTTAAAAGATGCTAACTAATTTCGATACTTTTTTCCAATCCAGTATTTTAAAGTGGCCGGAATTTAATCCAGGACATAAACACATTTTTAAGCATTTCTGAACATTCTTTGTTCACTTTTGATGGGAATTTTGGTGTGTTAGCATAATTTTTATTCGCATTTCGTAGTGATAAACAATGGCTGAAAATACACAGAATGGGAGCGGTTTACAATCAAAATGTCCTGCTCGTTTAACAGCTATTCAGCCCGAGAATGGCTGGAAACTGTATTAGGCACAAGTGAAAGTAACATGAGCAAATCTTCATCAGATTCTGATACTGAATTTGAAATGTATAGCAATTCTGACAAGTCTATAATAAGTGATTCTGAAGCAGCTGAGAAGGGGGCATCACCGCAGGCAGGTCCCAGTAAAACAAAACGTAAGAAAGTTGAGTCTGAACCTGTAAAATCTGTTTGGAGAGAAGTAAGCAAAGGTGCCACTTTTAATTCATTTAGATTTATGCCAAATAAAACACCAGGTGTTAATGCAAATCCAAATGACAACTCTACACCACTGGACTGTCTCAAGGCTCTGTTAACAGATGATGTTCTTCAACTGTTATGCGATTCAATAAATGCATATGCATCATATAAATGCATGATGAACAATCCACAGAAAAGGAGGTCTACTTATTCAAGCTGGACACCTCTTACTATGTGTGAGCTGACAAAATTTTTGGCCATACTTATAGCAATGGGGATTGATGTTCGACCACTACTGGTCAAGAAATCAAATTTATTTAAACTGCATTTTATCATACTATGTTCAAACGTGAACGCCATTAAAGTATTTTTCATACAATGTTGCACTGTTCACAGCCTGACTTTGAAAGTACAACCAAAATAGAATCCTTCATGAATTTGCTTGTTAGCAAAATTCAACGATGCATTTTATCCATTTGAAAATTTATCGTTGGATGAAAATGGTGGTTGGTTTTACAGGCTGTTGGCAGTATAAACAGTATAATTGCAGTAAGCCAAAGAAGTATCACATCAAAGTATTTGGACTGTGTGACTCAACTACTGGGTATGTTTTAAATTTGCTTCCATATTTTGGCAATAAAACCTCTTATAATCCAGAGGCAGATCTTGACGGAGGCATGGCAGTCAAGGTTTTTCAAACACTGCTGGCACCATTAGGAAAAGGCCATCATGTATTTGCCGATCGATGTTATAATACACATCAGCTGGTAACTCTTGATTAGCCAGAAAATATATTTTACAGGCACTCTGAATATAAATAGGAAAAATTTCCCTGCTGAACTCAAGACACTAAAGCTTCATCATCTTGAAACAAAATCGTTTCTTGATGACAATAACTTCATTCTTGCAACTGCGTGGAAAGATAAAATGGCAAAAAAGCCATTTGATTATTGTGTTCTTCAAGGCTTCAGTTGAAAACATTATGAAAACAGATGAAAACAAAACCAAAAGTTATACACAAATATAACTTTTCTATGATCGACCGCGTCAATCAAATTTTGACATATAATAATTTCAAGAAAACTCACAAATGGTGAAAAAAACTGTTCCATTGGCTTCTAGAAATATGCCAGAGTAACACTTTCTTTTAATACTCTGACATGAAATGAGAAGAGGAAACAGAATATGTTAGATTTCAAGTTAGCACTCATCAAAGAACTGACCGAGGCAGCAGCCACTTTGAACCTCAAGGATGTACAACAAGGATCTTCTCTACTGTTACCTGGTAGACCCAGAATGTCAAATGCTGTTGAGATACTTCAAGGAGCTCAGCACCTTATTATTGTGGTCTGGCAACCAGAGAAAGTGCATTCATTGTAAAGCCTCCAGGTCTTTTGTATGTAAAGGATGTACTGCCAATCCTCCACTGTGTGCAAAGTACTGCTTCAAACAGTATCACAGCAGCAAAAAATAAGTTTCAAAAATGTTTAGTTATGTTTTCTTGACAAATTTGTGCCATTCAAGTGGTTATAGTTGTGTTTTCATGGACATGGATGTCTAAGATGCAAGCTGTGAATTTTAAAAAGTTTTAGTGGAATTTCTTCAGTGAGACTCATGTTACTATTATGTGAAAAATGAAAAAAACTGGATGTTCATTCACAGTTTGGTTGCTTTTTCTATATTACCAATTGAATTACCTACAAAATGAAAGCAATTAGAATGTATTGTGACATACATTTCTGAGCAGGCCTTAGGTAAGTGGGAAAAAAAAATTCATAATTTCAGATAATTTTGTTTGGGGTATGTACTTTTTAATCTTACAACTAATACATTATAAATTTAGTAAAAACAATTAATATGTTCATAATGCCCATTAATTTTCCTTTAATTTCATATATATAATAAGTTACACTTTACTTATAATTAGATATTTTATCTCAGTTCAAGTTAACTTTGAAGAGATAAAAAACAAAGAATAGGACTACTGTACCCTCAGGCATGTCATACAAGGCAACTAATATGAGGTTGTGCATGAGGTTGGCAACCCCATAACATAAAATAAACTGCCAAAAAAACCTTCACTGCAAGTGCACATAACTGTTTGCTGGAGGGTTCCACCACCTGCCAGTGGTGGCGGCTAAATACTCTGTGATTGTTATTGTTGAACAGAATCGACATCACTGCACTCCAGGTGCTCAGTCTTCCCTCAGTATATGGTTGAAGAGTGTGAACACTAATTGTTCCTATAGCTCGCTGGTTATATACACGACCAGCTTTCAAATTCACTCCTATTTTCTGCCAGCTGGAGGCAATTGTGAAAGTAACTCCTATGTTGAAAACAAATTACTGTCTCGAGTTCCAGAGCCCGTTGCGGTTGTTCCATGGCCAGCATGATGCCTTTTCCGCAGTTTCGCTCAGCCTCTTAAGTGACCTTGTTCTTGACTGTCCCCTCAACCCCAACAGTTTCAGCAGTTCATATGCGGCAGCCACCTCAACAGCCATGACCCTTGCAGGACTACATGTAAAGACTTTGAGCTGATTGCACATGATCAGATGAATTCTCATTTGTTTACTGAAGGCCTAGGCTTCTTGGCAAGCTGAAGGGTAGTGAATGAATCAACTCGTGTACAATGTTGGGTTTTCAACATGTTTCACCACAGGGCCACTCAATCCCTGAACATTTCCAGGATTCATCGCATGGACATGCTACAGGGTCCTGGTTAATGCCTAACCCTGGAATTCATGCAAGAGCAACATGAATTAATCTGCATCCCAGATAGACAGACATGTGGAAAGAAAAGCATAGTTTCAGCCAGAAGTATACTTGAAAAGAAAGGCAATTAGGAATAGCATCAATGTCTCAGTCAGAAGTAAAGTCCAAAAAAAGAGAGATCTAGAGAAATAACAAACTTCGGCATAAAGTATAGATTAGGAGAGTGAGAGAAAGAGAGAGAGGGGGTGGGAGGGACAGAGATCAAGGGTAAAAGTAAATGTTCATCTGGAGCACGGTCCAGGAGAGAGAGTTCTATGGAAAAAGTAATTGTTAGACTGAAGGACAGTCCAGGAGAGAGAGATCTATGGAAACAAATAAATGTTATCCTGAAGGACAGTCGAGGAGAGAGACATCCAGGGAAAAAATAAATGTTAGACTGAAGGACAGTCCAGGAGAGAGACATCTAGGGAAAAAATAAATGTTAGACTGAAGGACAGTCCAGGAGAGAAAGATCTAGGGAAAAAATACATTTTAGACTGAAGGACAGTCCAGAAGAGAGAGATGTAGGGAAAAAAATAAATGTTAGCCTGACTGTATGTCCAGGAGAGAAAGATCTAGGGAAAAAATACATTTTAGACTGAGGACAGTCCAGAAGAGAGAGATGTAGGGAAAAAAATAAATGTTAGCCTGACTGTATGTCCAGGAGAGAAAGATCTAGGGAAAAAATACATTTTAGACTGAAGGACAGTCCAGAAGAGAGAGATGTAGGGAAAAAAATAAATGTTAGCCTGACTGTATGTCCAGGAGAGAAAGATCTAGGGAAAAAATACATTTTAGACTGAAGGACAGTCCAGAAGAGAGAGATGTAGGGAAAAAAATAAATGTTAGCCTGACTGTATGTCCAGGAGAGAGAGATCTGGGGAGAAGAGAAAGAACAATGTCTCACCACTAAATAAACAACTTCTAAACTTCTCCAGTGCTTAAAAAAAAAAAAAATACTCACAATTATGGAAAGGAACAAATTTCAGTTAAAGTTCTTCTTACCATCCAAACTATATCTCTGCCTCAGTTCTCCCTCGACATTATCAAAGAAGTATCCAAGTTGGTCAATATGACCTCTGACCTTGTCCTCATCTGTAATAAGGTCATATTTTTCTGCTGCTGTCTGGCTCTTGGCAAGGTAGCAATCTCTGAGATCTGGATACACAGTTGACAGGCTGATCAGGTAACGCAGCCTATTAGCAAAGTTTTCTGTGAAGTATAATGAGTAAAACAGTCACAAGCTAACACTGTGACAAAGGACTCATACATTCACACTGTATCAGCGTTTGTAGTGTCTGTAAGACTCACAGAAAAAATTATTACAACACATGGAAGGAAAGAAATCCAGTACGTCTTAATTCATGTGAAATTATTCGATAAACTGGTTTTTCAAATTTATATCTCTCTCAACCAAATGTATGCTCTTGCAATGTCCTATTCTTTCTACTTTCATACATGTATATGAAACTTAGGCCTTCCAGGCATACACATGCATAAGAAACTTGAGCCTTCCTGGCACACACATGTATATGAAACTTGAGCCTTCCTGGCACATACATGCATATGAAACTTGAGCCTTCCTGGCACACACGTGCATATGAAACTTTGGCCGTCCCGGCATACACATGGATCTGAAACTTGAGTCTTCCCGGCACACAAATGTATATGAAACTTAGTCAAAATGTGGTACAAACAGCTTTTAAATGCACAGTTGCTAATATGACATTCAATATTCCAGAACACACTTTACCAATTCAAATCATTTTCCTTGTCACTCCTTATATAGCATGGAGCCACCACTGCAACTAGTCTTCTTGCAGGAAGTCTGCATAAAGCACTCATGCACTCTTGCAGAGGTAGTTTCCATAGCAATGTGCTTTACATGATGAGATTGGCAGCCTCATGAACAACCTCCTATTAGTCACATTGTACGACTTGCCTGAGGAAGCAGTAACCCTATTCTGTCTTTGTCTATTGAGAGACTCCCCCCAGGATCTAAACGGGGCCACCAATTTCCAGACTCTTCCAAAAATTGTAAAAAATGTTGCTAGCACAATCGAGCTTGAGTACCAAATGTCAATTAAACCACTACAAAAAAACAGTCACAAACTTGCAACATTAAAATAAGTTTTAAATCAGCCTCTTAATATTTCAAATACACTCTCATTTTTAACCACTTTATACTTAATATTATTATTTTTTTTTAACGTACACCCGCTATTACTCGAGGCGAGAATCTCTGGTTAGTATATCTAACCTGAGACTGATTTTTACCCGAGTATCCCTTTTTTCCCTGTACACTGACAGATGACCACTCGCCATTCAGGCAGATACTCGCCATCTTCGGA
>JAMPIV010014309.1:0-30539 GCA_024509875.1 Oreohelix idahoensis
GACAGTCCAAATTCAGACTAAAAAGAACAAAGGTCATACGAGCGAAGACAGCTAGAAATAAAGAGAAAGAACCTACCGCCTCCCTCACCGTCAAGAGAACTGTGTCGCCTCCTGGAGACAATAAAAGCGGATTTGTCTTCCCACTAATATTTCACCTTCTTACGGCGATGAGAGAAACATGACAATATCTCATTTCTGGTACCACGGAAAGGGCGTCCGTACACATAGTCTCTAAAATTTCGCGAATGTCGGACCTATATGTAGACAATGGTTGAAAGCGATAGGCACGATAAAAGACCTTCTACTTCTCATATAAAATTTACTTTTAATCTGTGCCCCTTCTCCCACGTGGCGAAGAATTTATTGACGGAACTCCGAGACTATTTATTTCATAGCCTATTTTGTCGCTAGTGCGATCGGACGAATTCTACATCAGTCCAACTATGGTCAACGAATCTCACAGCCTCTGTTCCGTTATATTACAGGATGTAAGGAAAACTACTTTTTATCAGGATGGTTAACTTACCTCGGTCCTCTCCATTAATGTATTCCACTTAATTCTCTATCGGAGCAATCAAGTGTCAATCGTCGTGTAAAGTACCTTGTTCCAATTAACGAAGATACTAATTGTACTTTTATGATTGAAAATCTAATCGGAGCGACAAGATCAAAATCATTCGATATATCTTACTAACAAACATTCAGTATGTTTCCTCGACATTATCATGCATTGGAGTAACACTCAAGTCAATGAACATGACAATCATACATAAGCAGATCGTAACCGATCAAATTAGACGATACCCTATATCCTGATCATAGCATATTGTGTCAAACATAGTATTTAAAACAGAATAAACGTCAAAACTTTTACTACCGCGGAAATAACCGTTGATTAGTTGTTGGACAAGTACCAAACTCGTCGGTACCATCACGTAAGAATGGTTCTTGGGCTTTGGCAAGAGAACTGCGGATGGGCAATATAATTGTCCTCGAAACGATTATAGGTCCCTGAGTAACAATAGGAACTTCTTGATAAAAGCGGTACCTGGAACCTTAAAAGAATAAAGGTGTTTTTCTCTATGACCTTAAGTAAAAAGCAGGACAAATTACACCAAAACCCAATAACACCCACACAATCCCCGCGGCCTACTTTAGATAGGATGGTAACTTATTTTTGTGATTAACACATATGGAAAAATACTCCCACAAAAAAGGGTAACCCACAGTGCCCACGACAGTTCAAACTAAAATATGCAACCTTCCGCTACTCAACAGAGATAAAAAAGATTGAAAGATCACGTTGTTAAAGGTAGTATCTCAACTGAATACTTACTTAGCATTATTTTCCTAGATTTCCTGATACACTCTTCCATACTATGTCTGATTTCTTAATATCAAAATATAAATATAAACACAATTGTGTCCACTATTTGGATAGGTGATAATGAGGACTTTAATAAATTTGGTTATTTCCAGTCCATGATATATAACCATTAGATATGTTTGATTAGCTATATTGCGTTGATAATTACATGATGATATTTGTAGTATTGCTATAAATTATATTTAGCTTCGATAATTTTTGAATGTATTCTATGGGATTGGGTATGGCCATACGAAACTTAGAATTTCTTTGATTGGTACCGCAGGTTCCGAGTGGTTTCTGCTTAGTGCTTAAGAAAAAATAGTTTTGATGGTCAATCTAAGTGGTTTATTGGCGAGGAGATGATATTTACTCTGTCAAAGTCGAGACAATCGTCTTTAATGTAGTAAGCGGATACTAATTGTACCAGTGAATATTAGAGATTAACATGGTTGAATTTCTTTCTAATGGCGCATAATTTATTTTGTTTGCTTAGTTGTTGTATCGTTGCTCATGGGTATTGGTATTTTAAAAAAGAGTAGGAAAAAAAGATCTTTGCAGGGATAGGATTGTTTTATCGGGGGGTGGGGTTGCAGTTAATACGTATGGTCTGTAAGAACCTTAATGAACAAGTTTCATTACCGTCCGATTTTATTGGGTTATGTATTTTTTTACTAAAGTCACCTTATATCCTGATCAAGATTAGGGGAAACTAATGGCTATAACTTTGCTGTGTTCAGATTGATTAGGGGTTATCTCCCTTTTTTTGGTTCATCATCATTGTGTTGACTGACCTTTCTAGGGTCGCCCAAAGGTTAAAACAGTTTCTGGCTATTGTGCCATGCGCAGTTGTATGAGCTGCGCAAAATTTAGACTTCCGTCAGGAGAGAGATGCGTTCACTGGCCTTCTGTAGGACGTAATGTTCTGCGTTGTATTTTGGGAAGGTTAACAAGATCTTTCGAACGTGACTGCGTTGTCAGTTTTTGCCCCAGTGATTTATGTACGTCCAGGAATGACGACAATGTTTGTTTCTGGTGTGTTCTGAGGATTCGATTTTCAAGGTAACACCGTCCACTTTATACATTACTATGCATTCGGCATTGTAGAACTTGTTAAAGGCTTACCTAGCCGTGAGAACATAGATCACTCACAGTTCCATATAATGCTCAGAACCTTAATTTTTGTGCCTCGAGGTAGTCATTTAAGACTATTCGTCTTCATTTGATCAGAAGTCCAGTGACGGAAGTTTTATAAGTACTGGATTGGAAAACGCAGGTTGGCGGGGGGTATTTACTTATACAAAACATTATAAGCAGGGTTTATAAAGTGCAACCCTGCTTAATGAAGAATACACAGCTGAACGTCATATCGAGGCTCTGTGTAAATGGGGCCACTATTCCTACCGCATGGACAGAACAGATGTAACCTGGCAGTGTGTTATGCCGAAGTTGAACGACGGCCAACCTGGTAATAGGATTACCAATGAGTTAAGGGCTTCGTCTTTTTGTTTATGACCTGAGATTTATTAAGGTATCTGACGCGTTCAGTCAGGGATACCAAAGCGGCATTATGAACTGTAAATTAAAGAACATACCACTATTGACCATGCCCACATATTTGAATGTTCACCAGCCTTAGAATGCCTGATATGTACCAAGCGATTTCAATTAACATGATGTACGTGATCCTGTTTACATTGACTGTTCCTGTGTGATTCTACTGTTATTCCTGTGAATAAATGTATGAACTGTCACCAGTAGTTTCAACCATCATTGGCTTCAGTACGAGTGTGACTGGGTGTATTGTGTAACTATATATGAGCCTAAACGCATTCGCGACTACACACCCATGTCTCTCATCATCATCATCATCATCGTACAAGAACCATGTATGCTGTCAGCGTGAGTGACCTAGATCTTCACCGCACCATTACACGGTTCAGGTGACATTTGCATCACGCATAAAAAAACCAACTAACACTTCTCCCCCTTCCTCATGAAATTCCGCACGACACAGGTAATTTCAAAATACTCTCATATAAGGTATTAACGCTACCTCTTTTTAGATGACTCATGTCTGTAATTCATTACAAAACCTCAGTTTAATTTGTTATCATAAATGCTAAAAAACACGAGTCCACCTGCGGTAATGTTCATAACATTTCTGCCGCACCAAAAGTATATTCGCATTTTATCTTTATATTAACCATACGAGAAGTATGGGTGCCAGGCTTGGTGTTAGCGAGAAACATTCACGTCAGTGTTTGTTTTACATGGATAAGGCAGATTTGTCTGTCTGATTCCAGCTGGGTTGTCAATGTCATTTCCACCCAGGGTAGATCATGCGAAAAGAACAACGCGAAACCTGATTTATGCGTTCCAATATGAGAGAAAATACGGGTAAGGAAGAAATAAATGAAAGCCACACGATAGAGAAAAAGACAGGTATAATACAGATAAAATGAAGAGTACGGTCATTTCGTGACAACTGGCCATTTGTGTCTGTGAATATCTCTCCCGGTGGTTCCCATGGCCCATCTGTTAAGCCAAGTTTGTTTTTTCTTGTCTTATGCACTGTTTGGAGGGTTGTTGCTCTGCATGAATGTTCTTGTCTTGACCTCCTATTTGCTACTGTGTCTGCTTTGTCTGCTTTCGGATATATCTGATGGCGTTGTGCCCTATGTAAAGGTGAACGTTGTGAAAGGATTATGTTCCACTACTTTCGCGCTTTCATAAAGTTAAAAGAACATTTTTAATCAGTGCACAAAAGCGTAGCAGACTTGACAGTACTGGCAGAATTTGAAGGCAAATAGAAAGAAAACACAAAGAAAGCCCGGCGTCGCAAACTTAAATCTTATAACGAATAACTTATTCAGCTGGATGAACAACGCCTGGTTCACCATCACCAATGGCTTTACATACGAGTCAAGTAACGTCATACAAGCAATTATATGCAACGTTGCAAAATTACTTACATCGGCCAAACGGGCACACGACTTGGGGACCGATTCTACAGACACCTCTACGACATGTCTCGGTTGGGATCCACACCTGTAGCCATCCACTTCAATGGCTCGAACCACAACGGTGCCACTGACATCCAGGTGACAGCCATCAGATCCTGTTCCTTGGACGCCAACAGTCGGTTCCGCCTTGAACAATGCCTCATCCATCTTATGAGTTGCCGTAAACGCCATGGTTTAAATACCCAGCATTATTTTGTCTGAAGCATATATATATATATATATATATACTGAAGCACATTAAAAACGCACCACTATTATATATACTGATGCCGAGAAGCTGGAAAAAAAAGTGTGGGAATGGATTTTCCCCGTGTTTGTCATGAGGTAGAGAGCGAATGGCTGCTGGTTTGGAAAGTGCATGATTCAACCCACGGGTTTGTGTACAGACTACATGAAAACAATGAACGTTACACGTGCAACACGATTCCCAACAGCTATGACCCTGAAAATGTGTACAGGCGTGGCATGTGGCAGTATACGTCGGTATCGGTATAAAAAGGCCGATGAGGACAAAACAAACCCAGTACATGTCAACTTGAAATGCCAACGACTATCTGAAAACAGACCGCCAACGAGCCATTGGTATGTTGGTAGACACCGAATGTAGCTCTGGCTGAGCCATTGCCCGAAGGATGAATTGCAACCACGGCACATTAGCACTATTGTACGTCTCAATGAACGTTACGGAACCACTGGCAGTGCCCGGGATAGACTTCGGAGTGGCCAACCACGAGTTACTACCCCTGCGCAAGATCGTCATATTGTTCTGAGTCACCTAAGGAATCGTACTCTCTTCCCGGCAAGTCAAACAGCAAGAGCAATATTGGTAGACGTGGGCAAGTCTCTCTCGAATGACAGTCATAAACGACGACTCAGAGATACAGGTGCCATACTGCAAGACGACCTTATGTTGGGCCAAACTTGGAACTGACTCACAGACATCGTCAGCAGCGCCTGCAATGGGCAAAGCAACACGTCAGATGGACAAGAACTGCAATGAAATGCTGTCCCTATTCACATGACGAGAGCAGATTCAACATATCCTTTGCTGATGGACGTATGCGGAATTTGGCGACGGTGTGGAGAGCGCTTTGCAGATTTGCTGTGTTCGTCAGCACAACCGATTTGGAGGTGGCAGTATTCACATTTGGGGAGGATTCAGTTTTCACCATCGCTTGCCTCTTCACGTCTTCCGTGGAAATGTTAATGCTGTGACATATCGAGATGAGGTTCTGGATGCATTGGTTACCCTGCGTTCACAAATTATCCAGACATGCAGCTTCCTCCATGCAGATAGACGCACGTGCGCACACCGCATGCATTATACGCATGCAATATCTACAGCAGCAGAACATTGTGACGATTGAACATGCCTGCCCTATCACCAGACATGTCCCCCCTATAGAACATCTGTGGGACACTTGGACGCAGAGTCTACACTGCAAGGTTCTCCAGCTAATCTGGAACAGGCTACGAAAGGCTGCTCTACACGTGAATGGGAACTGTGATTTCCACCACGTAATTTCCTTCAGAGACTTGTGCGTATCCACATGCGGAGAATATAGCCGCCGCGGCCAAGCTTGTTTTGCAAGCACCACGGTGGGACCATACCTAGATACTAAGGAAATATGAAGTGTGAATAATTAATAATTAGAGCTTAGTCCTTTACATACTGGTTTTCCCTCCCTTGCCTGCCCAACGAATGCAATTATATTTCAAAACAATACAAATGTACAAATTTAATGACCAGAACATGATCAAGAAAAAGAATAAAGATTTTCCACATATGTAAACTGGTATAAACACTTATATTTACATTTCACACTCTGCGTCCTGGATCTATACAGAGTGGTGCTGTTTTTATGGTGCTTCAGACAATATATATATAATTATATATATATATATATGATATATATATCATAAATATATTATAATATATATATATATATATATATATATATATATATATATATTATAAATATAACAATTTATACCACCCTCCCTCCATCTCCCTCCAACCTCCCCATATTTATTCCTTTGTTTTAAAATTTTATTTATTTTTTATTATTAAAAATATTACTTTAACCTCGCTCAGTTTTCCAGTCCTTGTTTTCATTATTCTTTATTTATGCTTTGAATTTACTATCCACTTCCGGTTTCCGGTTCAGTAGCAGACATTTTGATTCCAACATGTGACACACATCTGGGAGTGTTTTTCCTTATTTTTATAGTTTTATGTTCTCCACTTAATTCTCACTTTCTTTCCCTTCTGGTTTTTGTGTGTCTGTCCCTAACGAAGGCCTTGTGGCCGCAACGTAGGTTTTGTCTTGTCCGTTCTCCTAGTAAGACGTATTTTAATTTGTTGTTTTTTTCTACTGGTTCAAGAAACAGAAGAAGCAGTTGGCGAGAGCAAGAAGAAAAAAAAAAGGACTTGGAAACCCTGTAGCGGCATGAGTGATTGTCAAGAACATTTGAACAGTGTAGAAGAATGTGAGTACGACATGATTACATGCGAAACAAACGCATAATGACCAATCTAATTAACATATGCACATCTTCCCAGTACAGGACAAATACGAAACTAAGATTATATGAGTGTTGCGTACTTTTTCTCCTTCACTGTGAAGCGGAATGCTGAAGAGTGACAGACAAGGAGATATCCATTAAATAAATATTAGACATAAAGGTATGTTTTCAGGCACTCGTAAGAAATAAAGAAGTAGAACACTAGACAACAGAAAAACAACAGACGTGAGTGGCTTACCCAGGACTCGAACCCCAGACCTTCCGTGCGACAACACCGCCTAGCTATGCAAGCGAATCACACTATCCTCCCGGCCATCTAGGAGCATATCCAGATTGTCATCTTTCCACACAACCTACCTAAAGAAAATTCTCCGATTTATTTTTTTAGCCGAACATCACCGACCAAGAACTGCTTACTCGGAGAAATCAAGAAGATATGCACACCATCATAGCGAATAGATGCTGGAACTAGGTTGACCATGACCTCAGAAAATACCCTGACACCATCACTACAGCTGCCATGTTATGGATCTCAGAAGGAAGACGAAAGAGAGGAGGACCAAATACAACTTGGCGGGAAACTGCGGAGGTTTTGATGAAAATATGACCCAGAGCTGGCGCGCCGTACGAAGGGTGGCCACGTCAATTTTTAAAAGCGTGAAATTAGTCGATCAAATAATATACAATTCAACAGCTCAGAATTGAATGGTTTATTTACTGCTTTCAATTGTTTGTAAGACATATATGTCATTTTGCGTTATTTTATTTTTAATTAGGACAAAGTCATAACACTATTTTTTTTTTAAAAGCAACAAAAACAAACAAACAGGTGACTGTGTTTGGTTAATCGATTTTGCGTTGCTAAGGAGTTGGCTGGCGTTGCCAAGTGACAAGGTTTCTGTTTCCGTTTTACACCTATAGCAGCATACTTATTTCAGTTTTTCCCTCTTTCGTAACAAATGCTCAGATTAGAACGGTCTTGGAAGATCAGCAAACCAATGAGTTCAGACTTATGGGTATTTTGTGTTTGACAAATATTTACGATTTTTGACGTCTGTAACTTAAACCATTGAACAGCAGCGCTGCTGAATTTTCACCCCTTCCCCCCCCCCCCCCCCCCCCCCCCCCCCCCCCCCCCCCCCCCCGCCCCCCCCGCGCCCCCCCCCCCCCCCCCCCCCCCCAACCCAAAAAAAAAATGAAAATAGACATGTTAATCAAATTAAATTTTTTTTCGAATTTTTTTCTAAACCACATTAAGTCCAGTGTCGATATGTTATCGATTTCATCGCGTCACAAATTTTGTCAACACAGCGACTGTCATGTTTTTGTGCTTGTGTAAAATTGATTTCCGCGTGTATGGTTTATATTGTGCACATTCGTTAGTTTTCTTTCTGTAAACCAATACATTTTTGTAACAAGAGAACAGGATTTCTGCTGGCGCCGTTCACGCTTTTAATATTGCCATGTTGTTACTCATTATGTTTACCGGCTAGTATGTACAGCCAGGCACGTGCCAGTGGAACGAGAAATGAGAAGACGCTGGATATAGATAGGACACATATTGAGGACATCTATTGATAGTATTACCAGGCAGTCCTTGTTCTCGAATCCCCTGGTTAAGACAAGAAGAGGTACACCAAAAATGATATAGAGAAGAGAAAAGAGACAGAAGTGAAAAGGACGGGGAAGACATTTTTTTGTAAATTTAAAGATGAAAGATATCCCGTTCAACCTCTGATTGGTTATAATTATGATATATATATATATATTTATATATATTGTTTTCAATTCCAAATATACTACTCGTCAAAAGTCAAGGGCCACGTAGAAAAACCTTGGTTGAAACCATAAAACAAATCTGATATAAACGTAATTGGTATCAGTCAAAACGGCATTTATTGAATACCAAATTGACATGTCACGTAAAGAAATGGAAACACACATTCAAACGCAATGAAGCTGTGAAGTGTGTCACCCACCTTTTCAAAAGTCACACAATAGATATTGGACAAATAGACATTTCAAAATCGGGTATGACCACCGTCTGCAGCAAGGCATTCAAGACAGCGTAGACGCATCGAGTCCACAAGGGTCCGAAGAGTATCCTGAGGAACAGCTTGCCATTCCTGAAGCAGAAATGCAGTCAGCTGTGCAACATCCATTGGCAGGGGGTGATTTGTTGACAATCTTTGACCAAGGACATCCCAGAGGTGCTCAATCGGAGAAAGGTCAGGGGAATGAGCTGGCCACGCCATCCTGATGATCCCATGTTGCTGAATAAACTCATTCACCACACGAGCTCGATGGGGTCGAACGTTACCATCTTGGAGGATGGCATTACCACCTATGGCCTCCAGAGCAGGCTGAACAATTGGTCTCAAGATTTCGTTCTGGTATCTTGGGCCGGTCAAGTTGCCTTGGATGATGTAGAGTGGGGTCCTGCCGTGTCTGTAGAAGCCTCCCCAGACAATGACAGAACCCCTACCATAACGATCCACCTCGTGTCATCAGTAAATCGCTCTCCTGGTCGTCTCCAAACTCGAATCCTGCCATCATTGAATGACACAGTGAAGCGAGATTCATCAGTGAAGAGAACTTGACTCCATTGTTGCCTTGTCCATCGGATGTGCTCGCGACACCAAGCAACACGGGCTCTGCGATGAGCAGGAGTAAGAGGGATTCTGACTGCAGGACGTCGAGCAGCCAGTCCAAATTCATGTAAACGTCTGCGAATGGTGCTTTGACTGACATTAACGTTTACAGTTTGTCTCCGCTGACATCTTAGAGTGGAACAATTCACTGTTCGATGGCGCAGGGCTGACAACAAGAGGTACCGGTCATCGTGTCTATTGGTGCATCTAGGGCGACCTGGCCGGTGGCGATCCTCCACACTTCCTGTGGCCTGAAATCTCTCCAAAATTCTTTGGATAGTAGAGTGTGACACTGCAAGCCGTCTAGCAACCTCACGGACAGATAAACCACTTTCAACCCACGCTATAGCCCTCATTCTTTGTAAGGTGTCAAGACTTCTTCTCGGTGGCATGGTTTTTGCAAGTGATGAAATTACCCTAAGTCTGCTGATTGTAAAACAAATTAAGAAAGAACTCTGTTCACGAAAAGTCGCCATTGCACGTGGAATGTCAATCAGCACGATTACTTCACCTGTTTTGTTGTACGGAAGTTTGAAAAAACAGATTAAAAATGTGAATTTATGGTCAGCAAACCAAATTGCACGTGATCACCATGGTTGTCGGTGAGTTGTTTTTATGCTTAACGTGCACAGAGGACTGTCAGAGGAAGACATTGCACCCATTTTTACTAAAAACTTCCTTCATTTAATCATTCTATGCGCTTATATAAAAGTGTATTGAAAATAATAGGGTGGCCCTTGACTTTTGACGAGTAGTATAATATGAATAACTGCCGATATGGGAAAGTGGCATCACACATATCAAATCATTGTAAATAGAGCAAATCACAATTAACAATAATGCTTGTATGTTAAAAAAACAAAAAAACCCTTAAACAAACAAAAACGAGATAAAACCTAACAAAAGTAAACTTCTTCTTCGTACACTCTCAGACGTCCACTTGAATGTTCTCAAAGAAAGCAGTAGTCAGTTTGATGCTATTTGAATTTCCGTAAAGTTTTTCCATGAAAGGAGCTGGCGTCGGCAATAAGCGCTTTCTCTGTACTGCATATAAGGGGCAACTTTGAAGCAGATGTTCAGCAGTCATTTTATCAGTGCCACAGTTACACTGATCGGTAGTTCCTATCTTAAGCTTGTTGAAAACCATCGAACAAAAACAATATTAAGTGTGAAGGGTGTGAAGGCTTGGCGTTTCCAGTTATATAACTGACTTTAATACATATCTAATTGAGGAAGACACTGAAAGACCTTGAGCTGATGGCACGCCACAGGAAGACTTGGAATATGTTGTTTTCTTTTAAATCCTATGCTCGTGGGTAGCTGATGGTTAAGTTGATGATGATTTTCAGAAGTTGGCGCGTTTAATACCCAGGAGTCTCTGAGGAGGCGAAGGAGGAACAGGGCAACTGTAACCTTAATCATGCCGCATGAGGCGAATAATATGAGGATGTGTGGCAGTCTGATCATGTAAAACAAATAGCTACAGAACCATTGCTGCAAGATGAAATGTATACTTTGACGCAACGGTGTCTACGTGCTCGGTAGGAGGCAAAAAAGGGAAACGATGTTCACAATTCTGTGGTTGTCATATTACATGATAGAATGAATACTACCTGCTAGAATGAATACTGCCTTAGTGTGAAAATTAAGCATGTCGTAGAAGGCGAATAAAGTGAGGTTGTCTACAGGGCTGGCAACCTCATAATATAAAGAAATTTGCTACATAAACCACACTGCAGGATCGTCATAGGCACAGGCTTCCTGCAAGGAGGCTAGCTGCAGTGGTCTATCGAGGCTAAATAAGGCTGTAGCGATGATCTACTAATCTATATGAAGGCGAAGTATTAATCAATCAATACACTTTAGCTCCATAAGGAGCATAAGCCATCAACAAACACATGCCAAGTTCTCCTGTCACGTGCCATCAGCTCAAGTTCTTTCCATGTTTTCCTCATCATTTTCACTTCTGTCTCCAGTTCTCTTCTCCATGTGTTTCTTGGTCTACCTCCGCCTAGCTTACCTTGAGGGTTCAAGACCAAGGACTGCTTTGTAATACTATCCACAGGTTTAGCACAATTTCCCTTGTGCTGATTTTCCTCCTGTCTACCCCGTTCCACTCTGTTCCGCACAGTCCCAGGACATCAATCTTGTAGTCCTTCATTTCTGCTGCCACCTGTACCGTCTTCTCTTGTTCATTCAATGTTCGAACATCCCAGGTGCCAAATCTGGAAGTCTTCCTAGAAGAAAGGTTATTCAGCAACACAAACTCCTTTCAGCTTTCTGTGTTGCATCATGTGCCTCATTGGCAGAGGATCTTCTCCTGTCTTGGTTGGCTGAGTTTCACTTTCATTAGCCATATTTGTTTATTTGTGGTTGAACATTTTTTATAGGATGGGGGAAAACTGGCCCCATGCCAAACCTTCCTTAGTCGCTTTTTACGATATGCATGGTGGGGAGCAGTGTTACTACTCTTTGCTACCTTTTCGGACCACGGTAACACAGAGGTGAAACCTGTGATCATTATTCTTTAGCGATTTATTAGTTCATATCACTCATGCTATATGTGTTAAGTATTTACACGTAGGTAAAATCTGTCATTTTGAAGTTTGGGGGCTCTTTTCTTTGGCGAGATATTAAGGAAAGAAGTTAATGTCGCAGGGATACAGAATTAACTCCGTATTATTTATAGTGGAGAGCATTCGCCTTCTCTTCTTCTTATCCTTATCTTGACCAGGTCTATTTCTTTTCTGTACGAGCCGATTTCTATTAAATGTGTTACATGTTGTTTTAAAACTAAACAAACATAGTTGATTCAGTTATTACATGTATGAAAGCAAACGTATGAGTCAGCATATTTAATATATTTATTTATATATCTAGACATATATTTACCTCTAAACAGAGCTATACCATTATAAGAGGAAATTCGCTAAATTAACTCAGCTGGGGGCTTTAACGGGCTAAACACCATTGCTTAAATCCTTCACAAAAGGAGACGGACAAATATAAGTTAACAAATGTTCAGCGCTAAGCAGCATTGTTCTTGACTTCTGAATTATCGTGTGAAAGCTGCCGTAAGGTAGAAGCTTCATTACCCTTCTATCTACATCAGACACCTTTGACGACCCATTTAGATACTCTTGAGTTTTGGCCACTGTTGGACCACTACTGCAAAACAGGGGAGGCAATCCGTGACAATTAATGTTGAGAAATATCCCGTTCAACCTCTGATGGGTTATAATTAGGATATATATTGTTTTCACTTTCAAATAATATGAAATTAATGTGTGCACAGTATCATAAGGAGCCGCGGTAGCATAGTGGTTAGTGCACTGGCTTCCTAGCTCAGTGGTCTATGGTTCGATCCCCAGATGAGGTGGGATTTTTTTAGGCCGGAAACGGCTCCTGGGTCGACACAGCCCCAACTGGGTACCAGAGCAACTCTGGGAAGGTTAAGGCGGCCGGCGTGATGTTGACCACGTCACCCCTAGTGTGCCGATGGTCAAGAAAATATGGGCCTAACACCATATTCCCAATATGCCTCAATGGGCGTGTAACGGGATCCTTTACCTCATTTTACAGTATCATAATTTGAGACAGCTAGTTTTGTTTTGTTTCTTTTCTACAGAGAAACGGACACGAAAACTTTTAAATATAACCCATTCATAAAAACATGCAGTCATGGAAGAGAAACAATATATGGGCGGTTTTTTTCAAGTGACATTTACTATATAAATTTATGCATTGTAATAATTCTTGAGTAAGGTGCATTAAAAATGCACAGAAAGGATTTGATTTCACGCCACAAAACAATGCTCAAAATGATAAAATTTGCAATGTAGCATAGACACAAACTGAAAAATTTGCGTGTAACACAGTGAAAACAATAGATAATTGAATTGTATCATAATCAAGCACTTAAAATTTGTTCTGTAGATTAGTAAAAATATGGAAACTTGCGCGGTATACAAGCCAAACAGTGGTCATTTGCACTGCAGACTAGTCAAAATGTGCGCATTTGCACTGTAAAAAAAGTCAGACAGTGGACATTAGCAAAGAATCGTAATTAAATGGAAGAAATCTGTACTGAATCTTATAATGTAACTTTATCCCGCAGTCTGTTAATCTCTTTCTTCCATAGATGCTTACCATCACATCTTCTTCGTCTTTCACCTTTCAACTCCGCAAGGATCATAGGACTTCAACAAACTTATACCAAGTCTTCCAGTCCTGTGTCATCAGCTCAAGGTCATTCTATGTGTTTTTCATCCCCTTCACGTCTGTCTCCAGTTCTCTTTTACATGTGTTCTTTTGTCTTCCTCTATCTCTCTTACCGGTGAGGTTCTAGAACATGAACTGCCTGGTAAAGCTATCAACAGGTTTTCTCAATGTTATCATTACATGTCAACATTCTATTCGAAGTTACGAATTTTTCTCTGCACACTTCGATACCGAACTAAATGCGTTACGCCAAAAAAATGTTCCAATAATAATAATAATAATAGCCCCTTCAGTCATAACTAACAATGGCAATGCGTCCCCGAGGTGACAGTCCTCAGCTGCTTATTTTCCTGGTGTTCTTTTCGACGTTTTCTCCTCTCTTGTGCTTGCCGTGAGAGCTTTTTTTTTCGCCCAATCTGAGGTGGCGCCGTAGAGAGCATCGCCACTTGGTGCGATCGGCAGCTTCATCCTCCAAGGTTGCTGGATTTATGTCCAGTGTCCTAATGTATCTCTTGCACACATCTTTGAACCTCTTCTGCCGTCGCCCAACTGTTATTTTTCCCATCTGCCAGTTGTCCATAGAAGATATCTTTAGAGATGCGACCATCTTCCATGCGGCGGACATTGCCACAGCGTAGTCTGCGATGTCTAAGCTGTGTGTACATGCTTTGAAGGCCAGCATGTGACAACACCTCGATATTTGTCACTAATGTTGCAATACGGGGCGTTTATAAAGTACTTGTTCAACTATAAACTGTAATAACTATTGCTGTACACATGGTAAAAGCATACTTTAAACGGCATATGAAAATATAATTTATTAAGTTTTAACACAATACAGTTTAAATATGTAAGCTTAACCATAACCGACATCTTTCGAGAAACATCGCTCAATCCGATTTTCTAACTCGTTGAAAACATTCTCCAGTTGCTGTTTAGTGAATTGCATTTGTGATCACGACCTTAAGTTCATCCAAAGAATGCGGTTATGAAGATTGGATAATAGTTTTAACTTTATAAATTTGTGATTTTATATACCGTTTACAGTGTGCAAAGTCATTAAAGCTTAAAGATGCACAAGGACTTCATAATCACCCTGATATATCTCAAAGCCTAGAAAAACAAAGTGCTTAACAACGCTTCTTCTTCGAACACTTTCATACGTCCGCTTGAATGTTTTCAAAGAAAGCAGTAGTCAGTTTGAGGCTATTTGAATCTCCGTAGAGCTTTTCCACCAATGGTACTGGTGTCGGCCATATGTGCTTTCTCTGTTCCTCATATGTTGGGCAACTTTGAAGCAGATGTTCAGCAGTCATTTTATCAGTGCTACAGTTACACTGATCGGTAGTTCCTATCTTTAGCTTGTTGAATAGATGGTATCTCAATCTGTTGTGGCCTGTGCGGAGTCTGAAGATTACCACTTGTTCTCTTCTGTTGAGCTGGTAGTATGCATGATTTTGTGTGGGACCTGGATGCTCTACATCCAATTTGTTTCCGTATCTGATTCTGATAAACTCTTTGCCTTTTCGAAAGTTACGTTTGCATCAGGCTGAGGTAGATTTCCATCTTCCTTTGCCAATCTGTCGGCCTCTTCACTGCCGGTGATGTTACAATGAGATGGGATCCATTGGATCACAACACTTTTGAATCGTTGATATAGTTTGTGGAGCACTATTTTGATTTCATCCAGGTCTGCATTATTTTAACTTTTCAACTTTGCAATTACTGACTGTGCATCGGCAATGAAAGCAGCTTGTCTCTCTGTGCTTTCCTCTGTCATTATAGCATCTGCTGCAGTTTTCAAGGCCTCTGCCTCTGCTCTGAACAAAGCGATCTTAGCTAAACGTGGCATAACTTTCGAGGAGGCAAAGAGTTTTATCAGAATCAGATACAGAAATAAATGGAATCTAGAACATCAGGTCACACACAGAATGATGCTTACTATCAGCTCAACAGAAGAGAACAAGTGGTAATCTTCAGACTCCGCACAGGCCACAACAGATTGAGATACCATCTATTCAACAAGCTAAAGATAGGAACTACCGATCAGTGTAACTGTGCCACTGATAAAATGACTGCTGAACATCTGCTTCAAAGTTGCCCCTTATATGCGGAACAGAGAAAGTGCATATGGCCGACGCCAGCTCCTATCGTGGAAAAGCTTTACGTAGATTCAAATAGCCTCAAACTGACTACTGCTTTCTTTGAAAACATTCAAGTGGACGTCTGAGAGTGTACGAAGAAGATCTCCTTTCTCGCTCCTTATTCAGCAAGGGGGGGGGGTGGGGGGGTGGGGGGGGGGGGGGGGGGGGGGGGGGGGGGGGGGGGGGGGCGGGTGGGGGGGGGGGGGGGGGGGGGGGGGGGGGGGGGGGGGAGGGGGGGGGGGGTGGGGGCGGGGGGGGGGTGGGTGGTTGGGGGGTGTTGGGGGCGGGGGGGGGGGGGGGGGGGGGGGGGGGGGGGGGGGGGTGGGGGGGGGGGGGGAGGAAGAGAGCAATACTACAAATGGCCCCCTGAAACCTGCGTCAAAGGACATGCTCTTACAAAGATGGTTGCCTTTCGTAAAATACAAGAGGTTTGGTTTGCTTCTGGTATTAAGGACTATCTTCATTACACACGGACAACTCTATCAGTGCTCCGATCTTCTCTCTTAGATCACACAAGGAGGATCTCAGCGCAGTTTACGAACTCCGTAGCACCGGCGAGAATCCCAATGTGTGTATATACGAATCACACATTCTATAAATATTTTTGTGGTTGGTAGGTTTTTAATTTTTAAATTTTGCCAGGGCGCTTACTCTTTCCGATTTCCAACGGCCGAGGGATTTTTAACGTGCGCAACATGCAAACGGGACCTCCAATTTTTTCGCCCGTATCCTGGAAGGCTAGGCATCCGATCTCATCACCTAGGAGACCAGGAGGGAGTATAACATCATTAGGACCACTGGTTCTGAAAAACATTTTCCATAAATTATATTTTCTGTACTGGGAATCGAACCTTTAGAATTCAAGGCGGACGCCATATGTCTTAGCCACTCTGACCCCTAAAAAAATACAAGAGGAAGCAGTAGTTCTATTTTTACTTTGTCTGCCCAGACCCATCCCCCCACCCCGGGGTAGCCCCATAGCTTCTGCTTGAACTCAACACCTTCCGGCCAAGTCAGGCGTTATAGGTCATCGTGGGCTGGGCAGCTTTGGAAAATATGTTCAGGGATCTGGATTCCGGTTACACATGGACATTCATTCGTATAAAATATCCTGAGGCCAAAGAGGTAACCTAGTAATCTGCAGTGGTCAGTTCTCAGGCGAAAAAGGGTGGTCTGCTAGTGCATATGAAGTTGGTAGTTCTGCAACTAATCTGACCCTGTGAAATGAAATACAAAATGATGTAACGTGAGTTGACGCTTCCTTGGATGGTGAACACCGAGTCATCACATACGAGCAGGTGGTCTGCCAGGAGATAAAGACAGAACAGGTGGTCTGCCAGGAGATAAAGACAGAACAGGACTGACGAGACTGTGCTTAGGGTTAGAAATCTCATCACCTATAACAAGCTGAGGAGAACCCTCACTGTAGGAGCACGTAACATGACTTGCCATAGGCTCCCTGCAAAACTGATCCAGCAGTTTGGACCCCATACTTCGTAAGGATCCAAGAAAGGGACTTTAAAACCACTTGTTTAACAATTCTGTAACTATGTTCTAATTTTTGTGTGTGGTGTTTAAACTGACGAAGGCGTTTTACTGAAATGTCCTTTGTCTTTTAAGGGTCATCCACATATGATGTCACTCAGTTGGGGGAGGAGGAGGGAAGTCTAACATGTTGAGAAGAAGTGTGATGATTGGGGTGGTGGGGGGGGGGGGGGGATTTTTGCAAAAATGTGACGTCACATAAAAATGTACGAGTGAAGTTTTGTAAGCTAAATCCTCAAAGCCTACTTTTACCCGCAATAGTTAACAACTCTCTCATTGTCGACTTCTATGAATATTATAATCTCAGCTGACAAATCGAATAATTGTTATAATCTTTAACTGCTTTGAACTGTTTGTTTGTTCTTTTTTAAATATTAAATTTCTTAGTTAAAAAAAAATATATATATATAATGTAAGAGACACTTTTCTAATAATCGATGTTGATCTGGAAGATAATGGATTTCTGGTTCGTTCAATGGAGGAGCATCTTTGCCGTGATTTAATGAAAACTAAGAGAAATCATTCATTGATAACAACTTTGGTTGTTAAACCCTTGAATTTTTGTGAATTTTCTCTCGTTTAACATTATTTTATGAAACTTTAACTTAAGTAAGACGTGAAATTATCGCTGTTTTTACTTTACATTTAATATATTTGTTATTGTCTGAAATTAAATTGAGCCAAAATGAACGATATTTTTAACAAATTCAGCAACAACTGACCAGCAAAGCAGTTATTGTAAAAGCCTGATTAGTTAAATACTTTTTTACTTAAAAGATGTTTATTTGTCTGCACCTGTCAACTAATTTACATTAAATTACATTCTTTCTTTTCAACAGTACAAAAAAATGGGGAAGGGGGAAATAAGATATTTGTGACGTCACATACAAGGTGCGGTGTCTGGGTTTTTGTGACAAAGTGTGACAGGGGGAGGGGGGGGGGGGGGGGGGAAAAAATGGCCAATAAATTAATATTAGACAAACATAAAGGTATGTTTTCAGGCACTCGTAAGAAATAAAGAAGTAGAACACTTGGACAACAGAAAAACAACAGACGTGAGTGGCTTACCCAGGGTTCGAACCCCGTACCTTCCGTACGACAACTCCGTCTAGCTATCAAGCGAATCACACTGACCCCACGGCCAGCTAGGTGATAAGGGTGATAAGTTACCACTTCAGCACAAATCCACCCTTATCATTTTTGGTGGCCAGTGTGGGGAAAAAATGATAAGGGTGGATTTGTGCTGAAGTGGTAACTTGCCACCCTTATCGACACCTGGTGTTAAAGTGTAAGATGTAGGTGTCTTCTCTGATTTAGGATGTTGCTGTGTATGTGGTAGTGGAACAGTTCAATGGGTTATCACACAGGCAACATGACGTGTAGAGTCATAGAAAGGGTAACTTCGTTGTATAAGTTTCTTTCATTTATTGCACGCCACAAAACAGTCATGATACTTATGACATCAACATGGTTAACGAGTTCAGCAAGATGATATGGCACATTGAAAACAATTTCTGTAGTCAGCAATGATAGCTGTTGTATATATGCGTCATAAGACATCACAGTTCAATAGATTCAGAAATTCATCAATCATCGAGTGCTAGTTCGTGAAGCTGTATAAATAATAATAATTTCTATAACTTCTGCAACAGTGTCAGCTACAGATCTTCAATGTTCATAAACAATAATAAATGCTCCCATTCTGATGCTAGCAGATCAGTTGTATACAATAAGTCCGTTCACTGTCTGCACGTGAATAGCATACATGGGCTACAGGTCAGCTCGACCTTTATAATGTTCCTAAGTCTAACCATCTGACTTGGACGTGATCTCTGATATAACGAATCCTGGAACACAGACAACAGTCTTGTTGGTCTAGAGCGACCCATATATATTTAACTAGTTCAGGTATACAGATACCGGTGACTTAATCCTAGTCAAAGTACCTCTCCATTTTGCATCACACAGGCGAGCAAATAGGCGACAAAATGACGAACCTCTAGACGATAGCATAAAGTTCGATACAAGAGGAATTACCTTATTTCGGAAAATCAACCATGAACATATGCCTCCAGGCAGGCTGCATAATACTGGGAAATAGTCTAGTTAGCTAACTAACTCACTAAGACACTGTATTTCCCTCAGAGAATCACAAGACGCAGTTGCGTCTGCTCGCTTCTTAAACCATTTCTAAACTGCCCCAACTGGGCGGAACACACAGAACGAACCCCGGTTTGACATGCGCAGAACGACAATCTCTGAGTTGCCGTTCACAATAAGACGATTCGAAGAACATTCGAGATAAAAGTCTTACACAGTCGCGCCTTTTTATGGTCATGAAAAGAAGCGTTAAGAAAGGTTTCAGACATCTACCATAGTTGACTGATACTACCAAATAAGGAGATGTGGTCACGCTTCGTTCAAGAAATTATAGACCGAACGTGTCTCTATACAAGAGAAGGCAACTCCTAACAAATTGTAGTCTCGATAACTCGGATTATGTCCCTTTGACCATAGAAAACATAATACACACTTCAGTCAAAAAAATGATCATACATATGAAAAAATGTTTATACAAACGAAAAATAATAATGATCCGTGCGTAACACTAGGCATCCCCAAAAAAAGATGCTTTGCTGGCTATTTATCAGTACGAAACACACAAGATAACACCGGAAGTATACAGTGGGCAACTCAGCCCTTAAATGACGCAATCACTTCTGTTGTTCTCCTATTAACAGTATGTGTCAGTCCAAACAAGACAAAGACCTTGATACTGGGTCCAGTAAATAGTAGAAGACTTAAGGACATTAGTATAGAACAGAGGGTAGGTTTCTGGTATTGTATAAACATAAATAACACATAAGGAAGGGAAACCCGAGGCCTGTAAACAGTAAATTAATATTAGACAAACATAAAGGTATGTTTTCAGGCACTCGTAAGAAATAAAGAAGTAGAACACTTGGACAACAGAAAAACAACAGACGTGAGTGGCTTACCCAGGGTTCGAACCCCGTACCTTCCGTACGACAACTCCGCCTAGCTATCAAGCGAATCACACTGACCCCACGGCCAGCTGGGCATCCCCAAAAAAAAGATGCTTTGCTGGCTATTTATCAGTACGAAACACACACAAAGATTAACACGGAAGTATTACAGTGGGCAACTCAGCCCTTAAATGACGCAATCACTTCTGTTGTTCTCCTATTAACAGTATGTGTCAGTCCAAACAAGACATAAAGACCTTGATACTGGGTCCAGTAAATAGTAGAAGACTTAAGGACATTAGTATAGAACAGAGGGTAGGTTTCTGGTATTGTATTGTAAATAAACTAAGGGAAAATAACACATAAGGAAGGAAAACGGGAAGGAAAAGCCGATGAGAGGCCAAACTTAAACTGTGTAGCCGGGAGTATTACGTTGGCGTTTAAATTCAATACCAGTCCCCTTTTTCCCCTTGTCGCGAAACCTACCCTCTGTTCCTACCCCTCTTCCTCTTTCACCCCCCTTTTACCCTCACCCCCCTAATGTCCTTAAGTCTTCTACTACGCCTTTTACTGGACCCAGTATCGAATTAATATTGCTACCTTGTTCCTCTTTTTTTCCTGCTCTCCTTCCCATTTCCCCCCCCTCCCTCTTGTCTTGTTGTCCCCCCCCCCTCGACCCCCCCATGGACTTGCTTCCCCCCGCCCCCATCCCTGATACCCTTTCCCAACATACTTTGTTAATAGGATCCCCCTCCGCCCCCCCCCTCGTCCCCCCCTAAAAAATCCCCACAGATAGAGTTATCTGTAGTCATGATATTTCCCATTTCGTCATTTAAGGGTCTTTGCTTATGGTGCATAGAGCTACCACTGCATCTGGCCCCTAGCACCAAAGTATTCATATACTCTGGCAACTGTGGCTATTTGTTTCACACGATGAGGTACCCAGCCCCTCCCCCCCTCCCCCCACCTCTCCCCCAAAAACTTTATATTTGTCGCCTTTTACGACATACTTGAGAAAACAGTATTCCTATTAATACTTTGTCTCTTCAGAGCAACCCCAAAACTACATGTGGGAAACAACTTGCGTTGACAATACAACAGCTGCTGTAGATTAAAAAAGTGAGCAAAAAAGGAATGGAAGAAGTCAGTAACTCATGGAATATCAGATATTGTAGGCATGGAATGGTACGCCACGCTGTTCTTCCCAGTGGGGTAATGGAATGTTCTAGTCTGCTCTGCTTTCGGGCATCCCTTTCTCAGCAACGCAACTTCCGGCGATGACGTGGAAGAGGCCGGTGAACCAACTTTGGGGGTCGAAGCATCTTCTTGAGGGCTATCATGTTGGTCTTCTGTCCCTGAAGATGTTTTTTTGTTCATGGAGGTTACTTCTACTGTGGCTGGTTCTGACAGCAAAGAATCTCCCGCGTTAGGTGTTTTTCTGCCACTTGTGGTGTTAGATGTGTGCCGGCGCGAATCCACGTCTCGATTGAAAAGTTCGTTTGCTTTTTTAAACATTTGAAATCCTTTCTTTGCCGGCATCACTGAGTCCGTTCCCTCATTGTTATCCAGAACTAGAGGCGAACTCGATCTAGGTCTGGTGTCACCTTCTTCTGCAAGCGGACTTAATTCTCCTACAGTTTCACAACTGATTGAATTAAATTCGGTGTCTTCAGCAAGAGGACACATATCGATTACGTCGGCTAAAGGGCAAACAGGTGCGTCCTGTGGGCTGAAGATGCCAGATGAAGCCTTAGCACCGTCGGATTCAGGTGCTGCCTCTGCCGACAACTGTTTTGGATGGGCTTCACATTCGCCGTTGGATTCATCCGCACACACAGGATTAGTCGCGTCTATATGTCCGTGGGTAGATCGCATCTTCCCACCTACGAATCTGAAAACGCTGAAAAGTGACTTGAACCCAAATCGTCGACCTTGCGGATAGCCCACAGGGCTTTGATTAGTTGAAATTGTCTCTAACACCACTTTAGCATGACCAGGAGCGATTCTTGTGACCAACGAAAGGCGTTCTTGATGGTCCCTGACCTTCTTCTTCCGCTTTCTAAACCGGTAAAAATCGTAAGGTATACAGGCCAGAAATACGGCAATGGTTGCTCCAACGATGAGAATTACCAGGTAAGCTTTAGGTAGAATGCCTGAAACAGTAAACAAAGTGGTTAGCGAATTGTCATTTGAATTTGAGGAAAAAAAAATGCTGAAAATTAATGTGGTTGGAAAATTGTTAATAGCGGCGAGTGGTTCGAGAGCTCGCTTCTCTGTGGCAAAGCTACATGGTTCACAACCAGATTGTGTCACGCTCCAGTCTACTTCCTCTACATGGATCATTAATCGCTGACCGACAAAGCAAGCAGTATCCATCACGTCTAGTTGCGTCTTGTAGGGCCGTAACAAACTCTCTCCACTTTGCTCGGTCGATGGCCGTCCTTCGCTCGGTGTCCCAACTCTGGTTGATGCTGCGCATTTCGACCCTCCACAGTTCTCCGTCAAGTTGTTTGTTTTTGTTCGGCCTCTTTCCCCTCCCTTCTGAGCTCCATAGTATAGCAGTTCTTATGATGGTCTTGGGATCTCTTCCAACATGACCAGCCCAATTCCAGCGTCTACACGCTATGATTGTGTGCAGATCGTCTTCATTGCTCCGAGAAGGCAGTTCTTGGTTGGTGATGGTATTACGCACCAGTCTACCCAGCTGTAAATAAATATACTACTGGACAAAAGTTAAGGGCCGCCATTCAGTTTAGACAAGGTTTATATAATTCTTCCTGAGCAGGGTCGATTTTCCAAATGTCCGGTAGCTTGAAATCTCTCAAGAAGTCTCTGAATGGTAGAGTGGGACACTGCTAAACGTCTTGCAACATGACGAACAAATTGACCATCCTGAATCCATGCCATGGCTCGACCACGGTCTACAGTGCTGAGACTTCTCCTTGGTGGCATGGCTAATGCAGTGATCATTTCCACCACTTGTCATACTGTTTTATTGCATACCAACGGTGAACACTCTTTACCGATGATCATTTTCCACGTGCATTCAAATTCAACTCACTTTTTCACCTTTTGAACTAGTGGGGCGTGTTGCAAAAACCATGAGTTTTTGCAGCACCAATGGCAATTTTCACGTACGGGTTAAAGTGACCCAGTTTTTGGACATAAAAAAAAATTAACCTAGTGCACACAGAAATGTATACACATTTCTCTGAGCTCAGTTTTAATGACATTTTCACTTGTCTTTACAGTTTGCCAATCAATTATATAAACCTTGTCTAAACTGAATGGCGGCCCTTAACTTTTGTCCAGTAGTATACATGAATCTGGGACGCAAAGACGCAGCAATAGAGAACGCAGTCAGCGACTCATAGCTTGACTGCCTGCGTCAGGACCAGCGAATCAGAGCTGGTAAAAACCGCACTCCACCTCCACGTGGTGGTCCTGGAAACAGCCTGCAGCAGTGCAGTCTGGCTGAGCGAGTGCGGATCGCAATGGGAAGGCAAACCCGGTCCCTAAAAAATGCCGTGCTGAAGTCGGATGTGTCGACCGAAAGGTGCAGATATCACAGCTTAGGCGTAAACAGACACAACGCAACCACCGTCCTTTTCAGGGCGAACGAGGAAGAAGGAAGAAGAAGATACATGAATCTGTTGTCATTCACGGAAGGCATAGACAGCTAGGAAGGAAACCGGTGGCCCCACCTCATAATGCTGATAACGGGTGTAGTGAAGTCTTTAACACGTCACTGCTATATGGCTATATCTGCTTTAGAATTACCCTTACCTTGTCATTCGTAAAAGAAGCGCTAAATCTGAGTCAAAACTAGAAGTTCATTTTGATCTTTCTCCATTCATTTCTGTTTAAGCTCCTACTTAGAGCTCGTTGGACCAACACAGCAGCTGGTCCCCTTAAGGAGGACTGCACCAAAGCATTTACGTGCTCTTGCAGTGATGATTTTAACAGCTCTTGCAGTGATGATTTTAACAGCTCTTGCAGTGATGATTTTAACAGCTCTTGCAGTGATGATTTTAACAGCTCTTGCAGTGATGATTTTAACAGCTCTTGCAGTGATGATTTTAACAGCTCTTGCAGTGATGATTTTAACAGCTCTTGCAGTGATGATTTTTAACAGCTCTTGCAGTGATGATTTTAACAGCTCTTGCAGTGATGATTTTAACAGCTCTTGCAGTGATGATTTTAACAGCTCTTGCAGTGATGATTTTAACAGCTCTTGCAGTGATGATTTTAACAGCTCTTGCAGTGATGATTTTAACAGCTCTTGCAGTGATGATTTTAACAGCTCTTGCAGTGATGATTTTAACAGCTCTTGCAGTGATGATTTTAACAGCTCTTGCAGTGATGATTTTAACAGCTCTTGCAGTGATGATTTTAACAGCTCTTGCAGTGATGATTTTAACAGCTCTTGCAGTGATGATTTTAACAGCTCTTGCAGTGATGATTTTAACAGCTCTTGCAGTGATGATTTTAACAGCTCTTGCAATGATGATTTTAACAACAATCTGCTTTACATGATGGGGTTGCCAGCACCATGCACAACCTCATTTTAGTAGCCTCTTACGACATGCATGAGTGAGCACTAGTCCTGTGCTGTCCCTTTCCTCTCAAAGACATTGAGAGATACATCTATCTTAGATTTTCATCTTTGAGGCAGCACACTGCAAACCCTTAGAAAGCAAGAAAGAAGAAGAAGAAGAAGAAGATGAGAACGAAAAGGAAGAGATGACAAGAAATGAAAAAGTAAAGTTAATCCCATAGAAGATACTGCCGTAGGGGACTCAAGTGTTAGAGATTCCACCACACTAGGTCCAGATTTATGAGGTGGTGGTGAACAGTTCTCTTACTTGTTGCTATCGCCTTTCCTAACTCAAAAACAGAGTCAGTTACCCATTTACTGCGGGGTAGACTAGAGCGTGATGCTACCAGGTTTCAAATCTTTAACCCGGGTAAATGTGCCGCAAGAGGAAATCGCTTTAACCACTTAGCTATTGGGATGCATAGATGATACCAAAGACATCAGGAAACTGAAGAATTTTAGACGAAGTAGAAGTGGTATTAGTTGTTATTTTAGTATGATAGTTGTGGTAATGGTAATGGTGGTAGTATTAGTTGTAGCATGAGTAGCAATAACAGTTGTGGCCGCACGTAGCAATAACAGTTATGGTCGCACAATAATAGCTGTAGTGGTGTTTGATGGTATTGTATGATGTTGATATTACTAAATGTAATTGTATGAGGCCAGCTGTGAAGGCTCCTGAGATAAAATGTAGTTGAGAATTGTCAGAAGGCCTTTCTTGCTACCACTACGACCTCACACTTAATTTTTTTTAATGAATGTGGCTACGTAAAGTGTCTAGGGTTATGATATGTAGTGTGGTGTAATAGGTTATAGATATACCCACAGATATTTAACAAGACTAATAATATAATAAATGTTAAAATACACTGAACTAACTCACGTGTGTAAAATTTTTTGATAGAATTATATTACATTTATTTTGTTCTGGATCAATTTTTTAGGTTGACCAGAACTTAAAAGGATGTAGAGAGTATGAAAGAAATGCATGGAATATTATATCATAAATGCAATAGTGTACATATATATGTACTATACTAGTTAGTTTTATTAAAATGTTCTAGTAGTCATCTACTTGGGAGGATAGTTAATGTTTGTGCTGTTGGGGTGGCCTCATCACACCTGTCTATATTGACTACACAGTGTCCAGAAAATGGTGGGAATTTTTATGGGGTTATTAGTAACTACACAGCGTTGGTGAATGTCCAGCAGACCAGAGGCTCACTCATCTTGTAGTTGTAGCTCTGGTGCTGAAATCAGGTGGTCCCACCTCTCCGTGCTGGCGGGCAATAATGGTGGTCTCTGTCACAAGTACTGCACAGATACACTCGAGTAAAGTCACCAACTGAATAGACACTGCTTTGTTGACAACAGAAACTCACAGCTCTGCAATCAAAGTATGGGCCATGTGTCAAAATCTATTCTCTACCCACGTCTGGACACAACACTGACACAACAACCACATCATACAGACAGGTCAGATCTCTCTGACCAAACAGCACATTTACCATGGTGGTTTTACATCAGATAGATCCTCCCAGACCATAGATTCTGAAAAATATTTATTAGTTTTCTGCCCTAAAAGAGGATAGGTAATATGTTTCATTATTCTCAACACTTGATCTGTCTTGCCTAACCCTTGCTGGAGTTTATGTACATTGTTGGTCCCTAGACCCTGACTAGGGCGGGGGGTCTAGAGCAAATCCCTACTTGTTTGTAAGGCTAGATTTCGATATGGCAGTATCAAATCACTCGAACATGAAACAATATTCAAAATATATAAGGAAATAATTTCAATCTTACCAGATTATGAATAAATAACACAGAATTGCTAGCAAAACTCAGCTGAGCTGCTGGCTATAGTATGGCGTCCCTAAATTTCTTTCACTTTCTTTCATATGGAAATCACCACACTTTAAAATCTGTGTCTATCACTGAAAAACTATTGAAGAATGGCCCCACTTTCGCGTCTGAGCGCTAATGATATGATTGTCTGTGGCCAATCACTGCCTAGGTTTATTTTAAATTTCAAATTTCCTACACTAAAGTCATTTCAGTCATGCTTCAGTCAAGTATGGATGGTTATCTGTTAGTCTGTCCGTCTCTACTTGTGTTTCTACAAAAATGTACTTGATTTTTGAACCAACCTTTCTCTCCCCTCCAAAATTTTGTCGTTAAAAGTTATTTTTAGACACAGCTACCACCAATGTCCCTCTCTTCCATACTACGTAGATTTGAACACCTGCGTCTCAAGGTCGTGTTTTTGTGTGCAATTAGCGACACTTTTAGATTCAATACAGTCTGTCGATGATGTGAACAACACTGTCTTTTGTCATTATCTTCAATATTATCTATCCGTCTGTAAAATTAAGACCATATTAGTTCACTGCTCAGAATGGGCCATCCGGCCAGCTAATTTTTATATTCCTAATATTAATATTAAGAAAAATTTACTTTTTAATTTTTGTAATATTCCAAACATCTGCGTTTTAGCCGCTGAATTCAAATCAAGGGCTTGGTATCGCACAAAAGCGTCCAATAAATGACTGTGGCGTAACATATCTATGGTCCCTTCTGTCGAGTTGCTTACTTTTTATGTCAACTTGGGAAACGTGACTTTTCTCCGTTTCCCCCCCAATTGCGTCTCCTTAGACTTTCTAGTCTCACGCAATCTTTCCAGTCATATTTTTTTCCTTTTTGATCCGCCGTTCCCCTCCTGTCTAGCAAGTCAATTATTATGGAGGATGATGACCCGCGGTCTAGGCGATCATGTACTATTCGCAGCCTACGCATTATGTTTTTATCCTTAAATGTTATCTTTGGAGATATTTTACCGTTGTATCTCTGTCAATTTCACTACAATAGCTATAGTACGTAATACTAGAAGCAGTAATATGACGTACATTGAGGAAATAATATGATAGCATTAATGTCAGGTCAGTCCTATTGTATGGTTCTGAAACATGGAGAACAACACAAAATGCAGCTAACAAGCTACACACTTTCATAAATGGGTAAATAAATAAATACATATATATATATATAAAACTTACTACAGTGTTAGTATAATAAGTATTTACACCGTGATATCATCATTGACTCTCTGCTCCCCCTTGAGCCTGGGGCCACTTCTGCTATTGGTTCCTTGTGAGGAAACCCGCACAAAGCAGTCACCAGCTCTTGTAGTGGTGGTTTATGAGACAAGTCATTGAACACGATGATGTTGCCATCCTCATATGCAACTGTACATACACAAGCCATTTATATAAGTCAAATCATCATCATCATCAGTTGCCATCTCCACAACGAAGGTTGGCTGTAATGGATCTCCAACGTCTTCTGTCTCTTGTCTTGGTGGTGCACTCTGATAGACTCTTTCCTGTCCATCTCTTGATGTTATCTTCCCACGTATAGCGCTGTCTTCCCCTTGCACGTTTGCCTTCAACTCTCCCTTCTGTTATGGTCTTCTGTTCGTTCGTTCGTTCCTTTGTCTACTATGTTGCTGTTTGTTACGCACAGAATTTTTCTAAGACTTTGTATAATTAACTTGCCTGAATTGTACACTGTAATTTTTTCTTGGTCGAAGGTAAATAACCCTTGTTTGACTGTGATTACATTTTCAATGGTGGTTACCTTCTCTTGTGTCCTGACTCGCCGGTCCATTTTTTGGATCGATGTCAGGTCATTATCCTTATATGGTAGCATCGGTCAACTGTTTCTTGGAATGATTGAAACCAGTGTTGAGGTTTATTTTCCTGTCCATATAAGGCGCGATTTCGTTCATATCTTGGTCTGGTATGTCTCCAACATCGTCCCGTGTGAGGGTTACTCAGGTGTTTGCGTTCTGCGCATGTCTGAACTTTAAGTGAGTTGGAGAAATCTTCCGGTCAAGGGAATTCGACAAAATGTTTTGAGCAGAGAGGACGCATCCTGCGTCTGTGATCTTTTGATAGGGAATTGGTAGTCCTCCTGTGAGTTAGTTTAGCTAACGAGGTCTTTCCCTATATGATTCGAAAACGCCTGGAGGCGTATGTGTTGTGGTGTGATTTCGAAACAAGGTAATACCCTCCTTATGTTCAAATCTGTAATCTATTTTGATGTTTGACATTGGTCGTTCTCTGCTCAGTTACCAGTTATAGGAAGGAGAGGTTCTTCTACTAGAGATTACACCCCAGGTATCTTCATACCTGAGATTTAGATGTATACGGGTCATGCTAGGCCCAGAGAACAGTTTCTATGCTCTTTGAACTTCGCAATGTTAGCGACGGTATCTACAGCGAAGTTAGACTTAGAAAATCTACAAAGGTCAATCTGACCTGTACTCTTGAAACGCCATTCCCGTGCGTTCAGTGGTGAACTCATTTACATATCTGATCGGATAGCAATCAGAGAGGAGTTTGTTAGACTTATGTACATTATGATATGAAGCTGACGCTGTTGTAAGCTGGTATATATATATATATCAGCTCATAGGATTTGCAAGATCCATTGATGAACTTTATGTATGCACATTACCCTGTACTACAGTGACTATGTCTTTTGTAAAAATGGATGTACAGTACCTGTTTTGTGGCGTCAGAAAATAAACGATGGAAAACGTCAATAGCAGTTTACACCCTTCTATGACTTTTCATGTCATACCACATGTGTTGTGAACCAGTGAAACCACATCACCTACACTCGCAGTCAGCAACCATAAACCAGACAAGACACCTCACACTCCATCCTATAACCTACCTGGTGTCTATAGGGGTGGGACTTCATATGGCTACACACTAGCAACGACCGTGGACTTATACCTGCAACATTGGAGGCTTACCGTTCATAGTGGCCAGTAGTCAGCCTAAACCACCCTTATCATTTTTGGTGGCCAATAACTGGTTTTGTTTGGTACCAGCACTCTCGGGGTCAGTAACCCATGCAGTACTCAGCAATTAAGTTCATGATCTACACTTACTTCAAGAAATCTACATCTTCAACGAAATATTTTGAAAGTACCCGGCGTTGCCGCATTCAGATGGTCAAGTGCCGATTGAATCAATTTTGCCGCATTCAGATGATCAAGTGCCGATTGAATCAATTTTGCCGCATTCAGATGGTCAAGTGCCGATTGAATCAATTTTGCCGCATTCAGATGGTCAAGTGCCGATTGAATCAATTTTGCTGTAGTTCGAAGATCAAGTGCCGATTGAATCAATTTTGCTGCATTTAGAATGTCAAGTGCCGAGTGAAGAGTGTTGCTGTTACATCTGAGAAGTACAAGTTCCATAATTTCTGCAATACTTCATCTGAGGTTCAAGTTAGTAACCGTCGTCTTTGCTGTTTTTTGGATGCAAGTTCAGATGTGCGATCAACGTTGGATCATCTATCCTTAGAATGCTGATCACCACCTGTTCTACACCGTGTTGACGATAGGAGATTAATAAGATAAGTGGCCTGTTTTGTTTGTGAACTGTGCCCTTATACTCTAACTGAG